>VXAV01007864.1:0-20205 GCA_013399715.1 Alectura lathami | reverse complement strand
GTGCTGCTCTGGGTTTCACAGAGCGAGATCCCTGGCCTGCATTGCATAGCAAAGTCTGCCTGGGGAATCCTCGTAGGAGTATCTCAGCCCCGTGCTGAGTGTAAAAATATAATAAGGAGAAATAAGCATCTAGTGGCTATTACTTTCCATTTACATGGTCAGCTGGAACAGACAGCAGTTTGGAGTAGGGTTTGATACGCGTATATTGACTTTCTTTATAGATTAGAGTGATTCAAGCAGTTATAAGGTTAATTTCAGATGATTAACTTCACCATATTGTAATATTTGATTTAGATTGGCTTTCAAACACTTTCCACTTATTGATTTTCAATACTGTACTTTTAGCACTGCAGCCAAACGTCATTTAAGTGAAGAGTTGACAGAGTAGAAAGTGTTCACAACAGACCGGAAAATTCTGCTGCATGGCACCTTGCACACCCGTCCTGGCAGGGTGCCCAACGCTCTTGCAGAGAGGGGCAAGGCAGGGGGTTGGAACCTGATGATCTTTAAGGCCCCTTCCAACCCAAGCCTTTCTGTGATTCTGTGATGAGTGTGCTTGTGTCCTCGCTGCAGTGATAAGCTGGCCTTGGACGCACCCCTGGGGCGAGGGTGGCACTGGGCCTGGAGACACCCCTCCGCCAGATGGGTCACTGCAGCATCGCTGCTCCTCCCCAGCGCAAGGATCAGCCACTGCTTGCAAGCACGCTTGTTGCACGCGTCCCCTGTCGCACCAGCCGTGGGGACCACAACGTCGCTCCTATTGGGATGACTGTTGAGCTTTGTCTGTGACTTTGGAACTCCTTCTTGCCAAAAGTCAAACCATGGAGTTGCTGCATACAGGGAGAAGTTTAACCTGCCAATTCCTTCTCCTGGTTTCAGGTAACCCTTCTGTCCTGGGGAGAGGTGCCAGAGCCTTCTGACCCGAACACCAAGGTTTTGTTTGCATTGGCTGGACGTGGCCGGGGATTTAGAGACCACAGGGAAATTACATGTACATGATTTCACCAGGAGCTTCCTTCTGAAATACTCACATGAGGCACTAAGGTCTTTTCTTGTCGAGGGATCCTCACTTCCTCGTCAGCCTCCCAGCCCACCATCTCTCCACCAAGACCCAACACGGTGACTGCAGGTTGCCCCTTCTGCCATGGCCAAATGCTTCATCCCAGGCATTTACAGGTCTTTCAGCCACTCTGGATAAGCTAAGAGACTTTTTGACGGGAATCTTCATGCTCGTGTGTTGGAGGATCAAAACCTCAGGAGCTGTTTGGTAGCATCCCAACCTTACTAAGTCATGCTCCTGCTCCAGCCTGCTGTCATGGGGAATGGGTAGGTGCGGCTTCCAGCTGCCTTGGGTGATGCTCTCATTCCTCCATCACATAAAAGAAAAGCTCTGTGATTCTTCTTTGTTGAGTGGGATATTGTGCCCTTTATATCTCTTGAGACCAGATTGTAAAAATAATAGAAAACTGACATTTAAGGTATTAGAAGCAAGTGTTGTATTTTGTTGGATTTTTTTTCATATTAGATTATTCTGAGATAAAATGCACAAAGGAAAAAAATCACCAAAAACATGCTGCTTCTTGCCTATTTTACATTTCAGTATGGATAATATGTGCACATCTCAAGGCAGATTATATTAATGTTTCTGAACACTGATGAGTCCAAACCCACTAAGAGCTGTACACAGCAGCTCAGAGGGTGTGGGAGTGACAGAAACACTGGGAACTCAGAATACAGACAGGGAGCTGTTTGCTTTTTTCACAGCTCTTGTCTCCTCCTATCTCTCATACTTTTATTTTTCAGGGGCTATTTTCTTCTTCACATTTTGGTGATGTGCTGAATACAGATGAGACACAATGTACACAGAGCTATTAGTCTGACGCACGCTCATTTTTGTGTGCCTTTGGAGGAAAAAAAATCAACAAAAACCAGTTCAGGTTCACCTGGCATACTTTGAAGATCGTGCTAGACATGTGGCTATGAAGAAAGGTTGAGGGAACTGAGCTTGTTTAGCTTGGAGAAGAGGAGGCTCTGGGGGGGACCTCACTGTGGCCTTCCAGTGCTTGAAGGGAGCTTATAAACAGGAGGGAGAGCGACTTTTTACGCAGGTAGCTAGTGATAGGACAGGGGGGAATGGTTTTAAACTAAGAGATGGGAGGTTTACGTTAGATATTAGGGGGAAATTTTTCACTCAGAGGGTGGTGAGGCAATGGAACAGGCTGCCCAGAGCAGCTGGGGGTGCCCCATGCCTGGAGGCATCCAAGGCCAGGCTGGATGGGCCCTGGGCAGCCTGGTCCAGTGGCTGGCAACCCTGCCGATGGCAGGGGCTTGGAACTGGATGGTCTCTGAGGTCCTTATCAGCCCTGGCCGTTCTGTGATTCTATGACTAGTGATAGTCCCAAACGTGCTGAGATCCCTGGTCTGCCCATGAGCGACCCAGACAGGGGAGTATAGGTGCGGGGGGTGCAGCATCTCTGCCAGATTTGCGGGTGCCGCAGCAGGCGGCCAGGTCCCCGCGTCCCCTGGGAGGCAGGAGACCTTTGGCCCAGCTTCCCCCTCCAGCTCCTCATCCCGGCTGGAGCTGCCTTTGCACCAGGAGCCTTCGTCAGCCTGTGTGTCTGATGGTTAAGAGCCAGATGACTGATGATCTGGCCACTTTTCTCTCTGCTTGCATGTCCTGAGGTGAAGTGATATTTCTTGCCATAAATTCCAAGGATTTCCATGTATTCAGGGAGATCTCTTTACCGAGACACAGTGCCTGGCTGGCCACTGTGATTCAGACAAAGCTGGTCAAATACTTATTTCAAATGAATTGTCTGATTTATTTTGTCATTTCAAATAATTTATAAGTCATCTGCAATAACAAATATTTATATTGCCTCTTGGCCAGCAATGACTTGCTGTTCCTCGTTATAAACTTCGATATGTGTGCAGCAGTCTAAACTTTGGTGCAATGTTACAGGAACATGAAGAAACATTCTGTAATTTCCTCTAAAATCTGCAGAACACTGGTATTATCTTGAGCTCTTTTCCAGAATCCTTCCATATATACTTTTGACAAAAGGAGACCACCCAGAGCACACAAAGGTCAAAGCTATTAAAAATCTTTTCAGTGAGCCGTGCTGCCGATCTCCAAACACTCATGGTTCTCCAGGGAAAGATTAAACTTACATTTTTCACCTCTATTTGTTCCAGTCCAGTCTGGCACCCACCAAAAGAAATGAGTGTGGAAAATAACTTTCTGAAGCACCTGGGTCTGTCAAACCAGATCTAATGAAATCGCTGTTGCGTTGTACGTGTTGAACTGGAGTTAAATGTCGGTGCATGAAGTGCGTGTGACTGGGAGCGCAGGAGGCCTGCCAGGTGCAAGGTACCTGACAATACCGAAGAACACTTGTTGTATACTTTTCCAGGCATCTGTTGGACCTGCATCAATAAATAGTAAAAATCATGGTGCCTTAAATAGACTTTGCAGTGCCTACTGCACATATGTGGCAAGATTTTACTGCTCACTGTCTTTCTTTGTCTTTACCTCAAGAGGTGAGATGCCTTGGAAGCTCCCTTCGGGTGATTCTCATCTGAATGATGTCAGTAATGTTGTCAGCCATGTGCTTTGCTGAATTTTCATCCTACCTGCCGTCCTACCTGTATGTTAAATGAAACAGCTCCCGTACAAGCCAGGATGGCACCTCGCTAACAGCCTCTGTCCTGCAAACACCTGTGATTCACCGCTGCCCCGTTACTGCCTCCTCGCTGCCGGCTGGGGGTGCTTTGTGGAGATGCTGCAAATCTTCCCTGCCGATGGCCAGTAATGTCACCCTCATGCCTGCAATGTTCGCGAGAGATGATTTGAGGATGACATTGCCTGCAGCCTCTCTGTCTGAGCCAATTAAACAGAGAAATTAAGCAATGTCTGGGTCAATTAAAAGGAGAAATTAAACAATGTGACAAACAGGAGACAGCGGAGACAAAGCTTACTGCTGAAGTTTCTTCAGGAAGGACAGCAGGTACGTACACAGCAGCCTGTGTCTGGCCCTAGTGCGGCTGTGCCTCCCTGCAGGTCTTTGCAGTGGTCCCACTGCAGTGTGGGACTCACCTTGTGCTGCGGCTGGCAGCGCTCGCTGCTCCGTGCTCGCTGCTCCGAGATCACTGCTCCGAGCTTGTGGCTCAGCTGCCGTTGCCTCCTTGGTCTCGCCTCTCTCCCCAGTGCCTTCCTTCCCTCCTGCCATCAGCGGACCCCAGCGAAGCCCCATCTCTATGAGGCACATTGACAGCTGCCTTCAGTGCCTGGTCAAGGCTGTGGGGGGCTCCCAGAGCAGACTCGGGCAAGGTGAGTGTACCCCAGGCTCATGGTAGTGACCAGTCCCAGGCCGGAGACTGCATTTGTGGCAATGTGGCGATGCAGAGCAGGGCTGCGGCCCAGGGCTGCTGTTCAGGGTCACAAATGCAGCACCCAGCATCACATAGTTCAGGCGTCACTCAGTCATTCCTTCAGTAAGCTTGGACTGTCTCAAAGATAATGGTCGAAGACTGAAAACTTAAGATATCTGCAGTGTGTCTCACTGCTGTCCTCCATCTGCTAAGGGAAGGGAGAGTCCGCCCCTGTGGGAGGTGCTTGTGAATCAGTGCTAGGTACACCTGGAATGTACTTTCCAAACCATTTCAAGAAAAATTGTGGGAAGTGGCCACATCTGCATCGAGCAGCTAGTACAGGTGCTTGGTAACGGACTAGCAGGTGTCAAAGCTGTCGCATTTCAGAACCCCCCAAACTACCTCTACCTTAGGAGACGCCATGCCGGGAAGCTGGGCTCCCAGGACCTGCTTTAGGAGGTTGTTAGGTCTGCAAATCCACCAAAGGAGGCTCATCTGTCTCATCTCAGCACAGCCCAAGGTGTGAACAGTGTTCACAGTGTGGTAAGTACATGAGGATGTTCAACACTCTTGGAAAAGAAAAGTCCATGGACAGACCATCATGGCTTCTCTCTCTGCCTGTACTGCAAGCAATCAGACCTTCCTGATTTTTCTTTTTTTTTTTTACAGTCTACTGAGTGACTTTTCCAGAGCTGTTAAGAGAAACAGCTAAGCTCAACCACATCTTTGCTATTTGTAATTGGTGCTTTCATCTGTAAGTAAAGGGATCTACTAATAATTTTGATCTCTGTTCAGTTCTTCAATCGAGTTTCTGTTCTCAGATGCAAACAGTGACAGCACAACTAGTTAGCACAAGTTTACAATCATACAGCACCAGCATTCTCACGTTCATTCATGGAATTTTGGTGGCTGAGGTTTCAGGGTTTGCCATTAATTCTGGCAGAGAGTAGCAATACAAAATACCATTCCTAGACTTTAAGATTTCCGCTAACATCACAAGCAGAGAGTATGCACCAGGGACAAGCCCCAGCTTCCTGCAAGGGCTCCGTGCGGCAGCGGTACTGCTGCACTTGGGCACCTGGACCTCGCTGCAGAGGGAGAGCCCAGGTGTGGATCAACGTTTCCCAGAACTGTTTGATTATTTATTGGTAAGTGCTGTATGAAGCACACAACACAGCTTGCAGAAAAAGAGGAAAGAACAGGAGAGCACTTAGGGGAATAACCCAAAGGCCTTTGCTAGCATTAACTATTCTGTATTCTTCACTTTGGAAGGGAATTAATGAAACATCCTGCTGGAGGGTCTTGATCAGTTCCTGTTGCAGGAGAGGTTGCAGACAGGGGCAGGATATCCTCCACTGTGTTCTCTTCTCTGAAGTGTCTGGCAGGAAAGTAAAGCAGTTGTATCACAAGTGTGATGTTTGTGGTATTCCTCTTACTCATCTGTTTTCTACACCAAAGGGATGATGTGAGAGAGCGGAGTGGCTGGGATGACCTTGCATTTTGGGCAGGGACCCACAGGCTGCCTGTGGATGGAGGAGGCTGCACTGTGGGAAAGGGCAGGAGAACCTGTTTGCTGAGCTGGTGCCCGGGGGACCTGCTAGGAGCAAGCTGCAGCCCTCTGGGGCCAGGTGTGCTCGTGGCAGAGCCAGTTCTGCTGCTGTTTTCATGCTCTGACAGGACGTGTTCAGCTTCAATAGTGTGAGCTCCAGGAGCTGTCCAATCTATTTGCCAGGAGAGCCAGTGGACAGAAGAGTCTCATCTGTATATTTTGCCTCCCTTAGAACAAGGCAAATATTTCAGTATCTGTTGAAGAGTATTTGCATTTTTATGGATAAATTCAAGAAAAAAAGACACCACGCAATCCCAATTTGCATCCCTTATTTCCATAGAAACTACAGGAGCCTTGATTGCTTTCATGTGCTTTTGATGAAAATTGAGTGGGGTATCTTTATCCTGCCATAAGGTGGGAACAAAAATTGGCATTCACAATAATATCTAATGGTTCAAAGGATACTTTTGCAAAACAACTTGCTGTGATTTATTAAATAGCTTGGTGTTTTTCAAATAATTGGAAAAAAAACAAAAACTTTCTAGAGTACTTGTTGCAAGCCTTTGCTAAACTACTGTAGATTAACATCCGCTTGTGCGGAACACAGATTGTTTACCGGTACATGACTGCTGCTTGTGAAATTGAGGTCATTCAGCTCCCAATCAAAGTTCAGACACTAGCAGGGAGCCATAAAGAATTTAGGTATCATAATCTATACAAGTGTTTTTAAGCTGTGGAAAAAAATAGAGTAAGTGGTGTACCAGTGAGGGCAAAGAGCTTTGCTGAATGTGCCGAGGCGATGGGGCGATGAGGACCGTGGCGCCTCGCTGGGGCTCCTTGTGCCCCTGAAAGCACTGGGGACAGCTCTGCGCCAGCCGAGCTCTGCGCTGGCACCTCGCGGAGGGACAGAGCCTGGTGCACCGGGGGCATGGTGGCTGAGGGGTGACGGCTGCTCTGGCTCCGGTGGGCTGGGGAAGGCATTGCCCGGCTTCCCATCCTCACCACGACTGCTAACACACCTTCTTTGTGACTCATTGCGTCTCCTGTTTGTAAATATTGATCAGGCTTTGAAAGCAAGGGTTTCCTCTGTTTTGTGTGTGCAGACAAAAACCCAGGCCAATAAATCTCCACCTCTGAACTTTCCCAGGCAGCTGAGCCCAGCACTAGCGAGGGGGCTGTTGGCTGTCTGTGGGGACAGGGCCACATGTGCAGGGGAACTGGGGCTGCTCACAGGCAGCTCAGTCCCCTCATCATGTCCTGCTTAGGAAGCTCCTCGGATGTGCCTTGGTGCCTGATCTCATTAACGTGGTGAGAGGGCTTCTTTGCAGTTTCTGTCTCCCGAAGCAGATTGGATTTGCTGTGCCTGTACTTCTCATCCTGACATGAGGCCATTTATATTTGATGGTGTTTGGATGAATTATGCACATAGCCACTAAGAGAAATTTAATGATGGGTTTCGTCTTCTTTTTTATAGATTTCAGCCTTTGAATTAAGCACCAGTTCACTCTCAGTGCTACAGGGGATAAAGAGAATATTCCAGTCCCTGCATCCATCACAGCTGCCCTGCCAAGCGAAGTTAACAAGTAAACAGTAATCGTCCACAATTATTGCCCATTACATGCTCTCTTCACCTGAGATCACACAACAAAGCATGAGTGTGGAGCCACAGGAGGAGCTGGGTGGCAAGGAGCTGTCAAGATGAAATAACAGCAAAAAGACCTGTCAAACGCTGGCTCTGTGAAAGACCGAAATCCTCTCCTGATGGCCCCTTGGTGCAATGTACAAGAGCTACTTCTGTGTAATTATAAATGTCTGCAGGGCTTATCTGAGAGGTTCAGAGTTGACATTACAATAATAGGGTGGGTGAGCTTTATTTAAGGGGTAATGTTCCTGGCAGTGATGTATACATGGCAATAAATGAGCGCGGTGAGTGATTAGCACCAGCATGAACCTACATGGTCCCTACAGCGCAGCCAGGAAGGAGGAGCGGGCAGGCCCCTGGGTGGCAGGGTGGGGCCGGCAAGGGTGCTCGTGCAATGGCCTGCGCATGGCACAGGACCCCGCGTGTGACGTGGGGTCGCGTGTACTGCTCGGGGCTCCGTGCCAAGAGGGCTGCAGTGGGTCCACGTGGGATGGACTGGGTCCCACCCAGAGAGGGGAGAGGCAGTGTTTGTGTCTCCTGACTCTGTACATGTACCAGTGCAGTGTCTCCATGAAAGCTGTCTGCCCAGGATCTGTTTATAGGTAGCAGAGAGGGAAGGGCAATTTTGTGGCATGGTTTACCTGACCTACTTTATGTGCTTACTTGGGGTGGACTGAACTGTTCTCAGAATTGCATTTTCTCTCCATCTACTATAAAAAGCAGAAGACGGTAAGCTCAGATGTGGTCCTGTAAGCCAGGAGAGATTGATCCCGCTGGAAATACCTTGTTACCTTGGCTAACATTTTCTGAGTGTGCTTCTCTCGTTCTACATTACCTTAAGAATGAATTTTCTACAGTGTTTTCATATAAGTTTTAGTTAAAAAAGGAAAGTGCAGAAAACTATGTTTGCACCTGTGCCTTCAAGGGAATGTTTTGTTTCCTTGAGTCGGATTTGCCCTGAAGGTAGGCTGGAGCAATACCTGACCTCTTGCCAGCCTGCAAGGCACTTTCTCTCAAGGCATCCTGCAGCAAAGGGGCAGTAATGCTGAGGATGGAGGGGCTGCTGCGGATCCGGCTGCTTGCAGGGAAGGACTGCCTTCTAGCTGGTGTGTCTGTGAGGCTGACAGCAGTGAGACGGGGCTGGCCACCAGCCCTTCGTTAGAGGCAGCCCCACAGCTTGCACGCCGGGCTGGCTTTGGAGCCAGCACTGAAATCTGGCACTTTGTATTAGGGAAAAAACCAAAAGGACTGTGGATGCGAAGTCTGTGGCTCAAACGTGTCCAGAGCCTACACGGGAGGCAGCTGAGATGTTATTACAGCTGAACGTCGTGGGAGGGCAGCTCTGGCCCGGCGCTCTGTGCAGGGCAGCAGCCCCGTCCCCTGCACGTGAGCCGTCGGGCTGCGGCGAATGACGGGGATCCGTTACGCTTCGAAGGGCAGAGAACACCTCCCTCCTCCGGAACGCATCAGCCGTGAGGGGGCAGGCACATCCTTGCAGGATGAGTTTCCTGAGGGGGAGGCGGACTCCCCAGCTGCCCCCGGTAATTGGAAAGCAGTAAAAAGGCAGCGTGCCAGTTCGGTGAGCTCTGATCCCATCACCAATCAAAGAGACTGATTTAGATCGGTCGAGCTGCCAGGCTGGTCCCACTCGGGAGAGTTAGTGGTGATATTAACTGGAGGAAATTCTACAGAGTAAGTATTAGCCTTGTATTATGGAGAATTTTTAAGTGCTTCATTAATTTACAATTCTACTTTTTATTAAATTAATTTGCATTTTAATGAAAAAAATAAGTGGATCTAGTTCTCGTCTTGGAGCAGCAATAAGATGCAGCCTGTATGTGAATGACTGTGCTTGAGCAGAGGGCGAGGCAGCCCTGCATTCCCAGGCCCCCAGGTTCTGCCCCGGGCAGGGGGCTGCTGTGCTCCCTGGCAGAGCGAGGCCCCGTGCCGGGCACGTCCCCTCTGCTCTCTGTCCTTGCCCAAGCCTTCGTGGTTGGTCTGGAGACGTGCAGGGGCCTGTACTGCAGAAGTGTGTCTTATTTCAGCAGAGTCTCCAACAGAGCACTGAACTGAGGGCTCTGGGAAAATGCAGGAGCAGGAAGTACTGATCCTGTCCCAGCAAGGGAGTTGCCTCTTGCTGTGGTTCATGGCAGCTGAACTCAGGACAATTGCTTTATCCAGGCCCCTGCTGCACTGAGTATCCCTTCCCTAGCTCAGACACTGGTGTTCTGCAAATCCATGTCTGTCAAAGCAATGATTGCCTTTAAATGAAAATTTAGTGCATGCAGGGACCTTGTGTGCCCTTTCTTCTCTGTAAGGCACTGACTCCCGGTCTTCTGCCAGCCTGGCAGCCTTCTGGGCATGTGGGCTTCATCTTGCAGCACATAACGACCAGAGGGCATCCCTGGTCCTCGAAGAGCCTTATAGTCTTGCTTGCAGGCGGGTGGACGTTTAGGTGAGGGGTGCGTGGTGCGGGCCCCACGCTGCCTGCAGGGGTCTTGGGCTGCGCCTGCCTCCCTGGGAGGCTCCTGGGCTTCCCTGCAGAGCCGCAGCCAGGGCGCAGGGAGCTGGGCACTGGTGCTGGGCTCTGTGGTCACAGAGATGGGCTGGTGTGGCAAGTGATGTGCCTGCAAAGTGCCAGGCTCCTGGGGTTTAGACTGCTCAGGAAAACCTGTTCCTCTGGGCACAGCAGCCTTGCCCTCCTTGACAGAGCCCTCATATGTCCCCCTCATTGGGTTTTTCTCTTCTCCAAGGAATCAAGGCTATGACAGTAAAATGCATCAGGATTGTTCTCTCCTCCTCTGGGCACATTGGCCAAAATGAAGAATTTATTTGAAGGTGTTTTTTTTTCTTTTTTTTTTTTTTTTTAAAAAAAAAAAAAGGTTCTCCTTGACAGGCACCCTCTGAAACGTGCACCTGCTGCTCCTCACTGGCTCATGGCCCCGACGCACGCCCTCACACTGCGCCGTGTCCTTTCCTGACTGGGGATCGTTGCCCCCAGGGAAGTCGACGTCGTGCTGCCCCCCGTCTGATGGCAATCGGTTCTGGAGTGAGGCAGAGCATACTTCTGTAAAGTGCGTGGCAGGGATCAGTCTGAAATCACTAGTGACACGCAGCGTGGCTGGCATTCAAAGTAGGACAAAGGTGGTGTTTTCTTCTGCAAGGTTTCTTTCTTGAGAGAGTTTCAAACATGGTAACAGCCAGTTGAAGAACAAATCCACCAAGCTGTACCCTCTGCCACTAGCCTTCGAATCAGTAAGGAACATCTCTGGCACCTCCACAGACTCCTAAACTCTTTATTGACATGACAGCATTTCCTCCAAGGCTTTTCTGCACTGCTTCAGAGAGTAATAAGTTAATGATTCTATTCTTCAGGGCTTTTCCAATATAAGCTGACTGAAAGCAAGATGCTCTCCACCAAACCGTCTTTGCTTCCAGCGTCTTTTATCATCAGATTTGCTGTTAATCTCACAGGCAGTAATCCCACAAGTTCTTTTTCCTTCTTAGACAGATTAATTTAATGAGCTTTATTTTTTATTTTTTTCCTTTTCCAATGGCATCGACTTGTCTGCTAAGAGAGCTTTGACTCTATTACCTCATGGCTTACATGCTGGGATGATTTCAATAGCTGTAAGCCACAAATATTAATCTTATTCTGACCTATGCACCTGGTAGATGACGGTATGGATTCTGGGAGCAGGCAGACTGGTTCCTTGCAACTTAGCAGAGGAACACCAGGGGCATTGTGTGTGTAGGGTTTTTCTTAGAAAAGAAAATTGAGCAATAAACATCCAGAGAAATGAGACATTTAAACATTCAAAGTAATTGATACCAGGAAAAAAAATATGATGGGATGAAATCTATTCCTGCAATAAACTGTCCATTAGTTGGGCCATCAGCATAACCCTAATCTAAAGTTACGAGGATCCATTACAGATATAATCAAATACAATTTTCTATATTCCATGAATCAAAAGCACCATATGTATTAAGAGCCTAGTTTGTCTTTTTGTTCCTGCCTTCTCCTGGAACAGTATATATCTGATTTCTTGTGTTATATTGCTCTGATGTCTGCTAAGGGCACCATGCCCTAGAAATTCACATTAAATAACTGAGAGCGAGCACTAGAAATGAAAAAAGTGAAATACTATCTAGACAGCTGGAAGTAAAAATATGAAAAGTGTTGCACTTACAGAGGGAAAAAAAGCCTATTTTTATGACTTGAATAGACAGTTTGGTAGAAAGAGAAATTCCTCACCCAAGATCAGACATACAGCTGCGCTGCAGCAGGCAGCCTGAAATGTTGTAATCCACAGCATGCCAGGATACAGCAGAGCCTGGCTTCCAAGAGCGGGCTGGGACGTGGCACAGGTGTACAGCGGCGAAAACACCGCGGCTCCTGCGCTTGCAGGCTGGTGACCAGCGCCATCCCAGCATGAGCCCCATAAGCACGCTGACGGGGTGCACGAGGCCTAGGTCGGCACCCTACACCAGCTTTGTTTCCAGGCGGTTATCGGGGATTTTGCTTTGCTCTGAAGTTGCTGGGATTTACCTTCCAGTGAAACCAGTCAGCTGAGGACGTTTGATCAGAGAAGTTGAGAGGGAAGTCTTGGTTGAGAAGTTCACAGAATCACAGAATGGCTCGGGTTGGACGGGACCTCAGAGATCACCCAGTTCCACCCCCCCTGCCGTGGACAGGGCTGCCAGCCACCAGCTCACTGGATCCAACTGCCCAGGAACCCGTCCAGCCTGGCCTTGGACACAGCCAGGGATGGGGCAGCCACAGCTTCTCTGGGCAGCCTGTGCCAGCGCCTCACCGCTCTCTCAGGGAAGAATTTCCTCCTGATGTCCAACCTAAACCTCCCCTCTTTCAGTTTTAGCCCATTCCCCCTTGTCCTACCATTATCCACCCGTGTAAAAAGTCGTTCCCCCTCCTGCCTGTGAGCTCCTTTAAGTATTGGAAGGCTGCAGTGAGGTCTCCCCGGAGCCTTCCCTTTTCCAAGCTGAACAGTCCCAACTCCCTCAACCTTTCCCCACAGGAGAGGTGCTCCAGCCCTCTGATCATTTTGGTGGCCCTCCTCTGGACCCGCTCCAACAGCTCCACATCCCCTCTGTACTGGGGGCCCCAGTTGTCTCAGTCTGTAAGGGCTCACTCACACTTCCAGTCTGGAAGCTCTCTACGTCTTTGAACATATTTTTCCAGAAATGGGTGCGCATGACCTCATGTGGGCCCTGACATAGGGTTTAGGGGTGGGCAGCAGGGTCAGCAGGAGCCTGCAGTGAGGAGCAATCTTCCTGTCCTCCCCACCGCAGTCCCCAGTTGTTTCCTAATTCCACCTGGAAACAAACAAAAGCGCTCTTCTGCCTCCCTAGCCGTATCCCGTTGATGCGTCTCTGGCTCAGTTCTGCATAGGTGCCTGTCCATAAGAACGAATGTTTAATTGATTCGTCACGCAGGACTTTTGCACTATTTCTTCCAGTGTTATATGCGAACTTCCACTGCTGGCCTGCATTATTTAGCTGTACAAAACATTTTGGGCGGCAGCCAGCAGGGCAGGCACTCTCCAGAAGAGCAGTCTGACACCATGTTGCTGCTGGAGCTCCTGTGATTTGTGGCCTTTCAGCTCCGTCGCTCTGAGTGGCTCTGGGGGGCGCAGGCCCATGCCCTTGCTGCGGGAGCTGCCCTCTGCAGTGCTCTGCCTTGCAGCGTGCTGCCGGCAACTCGGGGCTCCCTGAGGGCCATCGCCCCTTTACGCTGTGCTGACCTTGCCCAGCGCAGCCTGTGAGGCATGTTCCTGAGTGAAGCGGGGGCGGCAGTGGATCTTACATACTGGCACAGAACTCAGCTTTCAGGGCATGTTGTGGGCTTGCAGCTAAATCCTAGGGAGAAGAGCAAAAGGTTGTAAAAGGATAGTATTCTGCTGGTAATTAGGACAAAAGTTAGTGGCCTTGTAATCAATCCGAATCAATTAATGGCTGTTGTGAGAATCCTACTGTTGGGGAAGGAAAGATAAAGCCCGCTAAGGGCATTGGCTGGGAGATGGATCCTGTCCCTTGGCTGAGTGGGATGGTGCCAGCAGCCAGGATGTGAAATGCAGAGGCAAGAAAGAATGAAATCTGGTTTTGGGTTTCTTTCCCTGAGAACTGGGGATCAGTCAGATAATGAGGCAGCAAGTTCTGAGGGCAAAGAAAAAACTCGGGACGTGGTTAGTTGCTCATTAGCAGCTGGAGACGCGTTAGCTCTCAGCACAGTTGCTAGCTCCTTGTTGCAGCCAGGTCTCTGAATGTCCCTGAAGGAGGGCGCACACAGCACACCCCGCAGCCCCCAGCGCCAGCCGCTCACGAGCAGCGGAACCACAGCTCTGACGCTGCTGTGCTAAAGGCTTGAGAAATTAATTTTGCCTGTCAGAGATTCAGATGCGAGTGCGTGAACTGAGGTTCAGCGAGGTAAGCTGACCCACCTGGCTGCGCTCCAGCTCTGGGAATGCTGCTCACAACAGGGAAGGGAAGACCAACAAGTACCTGCCTGTGTAAGCTGGTATTATCTTCCACATAAAACATGCCCTTAATTAATAGCTAGGATGAACCTAAGCCACTATCTCTGTTATCAATTTGTGGATGTGGTTGGATTGTCTGTCTCCCAGGACAGTAATATCCCTTCATCTTACTGCAAATTGCTCGCAGCATCCTTCTATTACACAGGCTTAATGTTTGAAAAATAGAGATTTAATACTCCACCATATCACAGTAAGTGAGGTCAAAGCAATTCATATTCACGATCCCACAGAGCTCCCTGATAGTGTTTCCTGTGAGAAATATGAACGTGGAGGAAATAGACTGCGGAGGTCCTGCCCCCTGCTTTGTGCTGTCCCACGCCAACATGCCGTGCACCGGCCGCCCCAGGGCTGAGCAGTCAGGCTCGTTTCTAGAAGGACAGCACGGACGGCTGGGGGGCCGCTGCGAGGCTCTGCCAGCCACCCCAGCACTCCTCTGTTTGCTCTCCTGGCCCAGCAGCTCCTGCACTGCAGTGGTGGCTTCTGAAGTTTTGCCGTTTTGCAGTGTCTTCCTAGACCAGAACGGCACCAGCACATGTGTTTTGTGTGTGCGATATAATGATGGCACACTCTGCGTGTTTCCTGGGTTCTGCCTGTTCCCCGGGTGCTGGATTTCTCACGTGCTTTGAATAAGCAGTTTGTAAGTAAGTTGCATTCAAGATTTCTAGGAACTGCAGGTTGTCGTGTTGCCTCCTGAGCAGGAAGCCTAGAAGCAGCACACCGTGTATTTACATGTTTACTTGCGTCCTGACATGTGTGTATTTTGAGATAAATTCATAGCTGTTGTGTGTGAGCGCTGAGAGTTTCCTTTCCAGCAAGAAAAGATTTATCTCCGGGGATGGTGTGTATACTGCCAGGACACATTCCTTCTGCATTTGCTTTTATGTGTGTGCCAGGATATGGATTTCACCCGCAACTCATGAGGAAATATCTAAGCACGTAAAAGAAATGAGAGGTTTAAGTTCAGAGGGATTTATGTGCGGAAATTAAACATGGGTTAGGAGAAATATCCCTTTGCCTTGCACAAAAACAATGTAACAGACATAATTCTCCTGGTGTGAGCTGAATACACCTGGAGCTACCTCCTTCCCCCTAACTGCAAAAAAACACTGGGCTGAAAACAGCCTTGCTAGCAGTATCTCACCATTATGAGGGTTGAGAAGGCTTGGGTGCAGGAAAGAGCCTTTAATGGCACAGATCAGGGTGGCTGGTGAAATGCGTGGAGGCTTTCCATGACCGTTCAGAGGATCCAGGTGCTGGAGTTACACCCTGACTTTTGGGCCAGGTGGCTGACGAGGATGCCAGGGTGCAAAGCATCTGTCTCCTGGATGGGCAGCAGGGGCAGAACCTGGAGGTACCCGTGGGCAGCAGCACCAGAGGAGGTGAGGGGCTGTCCTGGGCGACAGGAGGACCTTGTCTGTGTTTTTGTGTGAGGAATATTGCAGTTGGAGTCTTCTGAGGACTGGTACCCTGCCAAGGCTGCGACCTTGGGGGTCCATGGGATGCTGAGGGCTCCCCAGAAAGGACATCTGCAGAGGTCGTGTGAGTTGAGAGCTGCCGCTAGGAGCTGGCTCCACCATGGTCACCCCCATCCTCTGCCCGCTGTGTGGTGCTGGAGGTGGTACTTCGCAGGCTCCTTGCATCTGTCCCGCTCTTAGGGAGATCCCGTTAAGGGAATTTGCTCCAGCCTCAGGAAACGGGGCCTCTAACACACATCTCTTTGTCAATGGGCGACGTAGGGAGGGTTTAGGTCGCTGTTCTCAACACCTGCAGGAGTTCTAAGAGTGCTTTAACAGAGAGACAAAAGGTGATCTGTATCACAGACTGTCTTTTGCTTGGACAGAACGTATAGGCCATGCCAAAAGGCTTGCCACAGCGAAGGTGGGATGTGGGAATCTCAGAAACAATGAGGCCCTCGGTGACTGGGCTGGAGGGCTGTCATGAGGAGACCTGAATGTTTGCCAGGAAGGTGCCAGACAGGCAGCACGGCTCTCTCTGTGCCACCCACAAAGGAGCAGGTCCCGTCAGGAAGTACCAGTGCTGCCCTGCCAGAGCAGGCAGCCTTTCTGCTGGCTTCTGCATGGACAGCGCTCAGCAGCTGCACTGTCATTTAGAAAAACATCAGTTGCAAAGAAGGGTTACTTAAAATTTTGCAGAATTCTTAGAGTGAAACTGCTGGACTGAAATAAACCGGCTCAGTTCACATGTGAGGGCTATGGAAATTCCTTGATTACAGAAGGAGAGGTGGCTGCAGAGAGCAGCTGAGGCTTTCTGTGCTGGGGGCATTCTGGTGGCAGCAGGTTATACCGACATGATTGCAAATGGCACCTGTATGCAGCAAACGTTTCCAGAAAGGGAACTGTCAGGAATATGTGGTGTCTTCTGTGGCACTGTGACAAGCTGATGAGCTCTGATGGATGGCTAATTGTTCAGGGTAGCCTGACATAGTGGAGCAGTTCAGAGAGCACCTTGGCTGCGGAGGTCAGCAGTGACGCAGAAGGCATAATTTGTCATAGTGTGCTCCTTGTATCCTACAGCTCCTGCTGTAATGGACTAGCAAATTACCACACTGTTTAAAAGGTAGCAATTTATAACATTTTGATAACTGCGTGCTCCTGAGGCTATGTTATCTGTGCCTGTAGAGAGAATGAATGAAGCAGTTGCCCTCCCTACAACACGGATGTGTGCGTGTAGAAAAACATGCTCTGCCATCCCAGCAGCTTCCCTGCAGTGCAGGTGAGAGGTTCATCAGGCAGGTCCTGGAAAAGACCTTTACCTCGCTGGCAAGGGCTGTCTCTCTCTCCTTCCTGCTCCTTTCAACGTATTTCTGGTTTGGGGAGCCTGGTAAGGTTCCAGTGCCTACCTCTGTGTCCTAGCTCAGCACCCTGAACTCCACGTGGGCATTCCTCATGTGGGTGCATTTGGCAGCTTTCCTGTGTGAACTGTCTTCCATCACAAGGGAATTTCATTCCCGAGAGGTTTCAGGATAGTTGCTCCCATAGAGAAACTGCACTCATGGCAGCATGGCTGGGCTCACGGACCCCTATTTTCAAAACCCCAGAGCCTGCAGGCAATATTTTAAGATCTTTTTTTAACCTCTTGTTGGGAACGCACCTGTGGGCTCCATCCCACGTGCAGCTGCCATGGTGTCTGTGCACTGACTGCAAATGCACTGTGGCCACCGTGCCCACATCTAGGTGTCCTGTTTGCCGTGTTTTAAGAGTGTGCTGCCCCTCCACTGCTGCTGCTCAGCACTGATGTCTCCTTTGCTGTGTGGGAGGATCACCTTTCATTTCTCATTGAGAAGAATCTGAAGAACCGAGTGCCTGAAGAATTTGCATCGAAACATTCATCCCTCTCAAGTAAATAAAATCTCACCCCCAGGTCATGGCAGCAGGTCAGCTCCTCGTGCACAAATTGGGCCCTGTGCAATTTCCTTCACTGAAGCTGTTGCCTTCAGCAGAGTTGCCAGGCGCAGTACCCTAGGAGGAGGGGAAGCAGCGGAGCTGAGGGGCATGGGAGTGAAGCTGCAGGAAGTGAAGAAAACCGGGTGATAGCACTGGGCGTGGAGGACATCTTCTGGGGAGGCTGATGCTGCAAATCATGCAAGCCTACAGCAATTCATCCCTTCCAGGAGCAGATGTGTGCCTGCTAGGTGTGCTTAACTACACATGTGCAGGTAAACCACACATCTGTGCTTGAGCAGAGAATTTATGATAAACGTGTGTGTGAGTGTACGTGCTTGATAGCAAAGTGTTCCTGCGTTAGTACTGCAACAACACTTTTTATTAACTGCTTTCCCTCTGGAGTGAGGTAATTCTGCTCCATGCAGTAGAGATGGGTCCAATTAATCGGGTGGATGAAAGTGGTTAATGCACCTTGGAGAAGCATAATTTAATTGAAATGATTATTACGTGCAGCTCCTATGTAAAGAGTGTGAGAATCAGCACTAACGATTCTGTTATGAGCATGACTTTTAATTGCTCTATGGTTCTGTGATTTAGGTCTTTTTCTGGATATGCTTTTGTTTCCCAGAGATTTCAGCGGAGACGCTGACTGCAGTGACACGCTGGGGATGAGCAAGGCACATTCTGGTGAGTTTGGGCTGTCAGCCCTGTTTGTGCTGGTTCTCAGATGGAACTGGAACTGCTGATCTGCCTTTGAAATCTGCAGAGATTGGCTCTGCACTGTGCCAAGGACTCCTCAGAAGCAGGATTTTTGGCTGGTGGCATCAGCCCACACCCCGCCTCCTTGCTGACTGCTGATTCCCCAACTCCCCCTCTGCCTGTGCTTTGCTTTCCAGCAGTTATGCCCGCTGGGGCAGAAGCTGTTCTCTGGTGCACCGCTTGCCTTGCAGGCTGGCATTGCTTTTCTCACCACGACTCCGCCGATTCCAGTGTAATCGGTGGGACAGTGCTCCGTCCCTCACTGTGTGCAAACTGTGTTAAGAGGCAGCACAGGCAGTTAGGTTTTACTGAGCTGCACGTGCACGAGAGGCAGGTCTCTGCTACTCCCATGTAGGTTGTGGATGCCGTGAGATTAAAGCTGGTGAAGTTGTTAAGTGAAACCAAGCTCCTGTACGTCCCCCTGCCACAGTTCAAACCGTGTACGGGAGTGTTCACCCATGGAGCTAATGAGCAACAGCTGGATGAGAGATGCAAAATTAAGCCTGTCGAACCTGCAAAGAGTGCAGCAAGCCAAGGAAAGGAAACTGTCTTTCCCACAGAGCTGTGAAATGCTCCCTGCTCTCAGGCCACCTGTGGTGTCTTTTAGAGCCCCTCTGGATTTTGCTGCAACTCGTGAATGGTGCTTACACAAATGGTGAAGACATGTTTTTGTGAAGGCATGGAAAATGTCTATGAGCAGACAAGATATCAGACTGTCATCGGCACAAATGTGTCAGTGCATTGCTTTCCTGTTTTTCCAGGCTCCCAGACAAGTGCCACTACAACCAACAATTTTCTTGTCTTTTTTTTCCTTTGCTTTTACAAGTGTCTTGAACCAAACCCCCTCCTTCTCAGCAGGAACAGAATGCACTGCTGCGTACAGAGTTTAAAATAAATAAATAAATAAATTTGGATCCATCAAGGAGAAATGGGGAAAAAATTTATCTGTCGGATGCCAACCAATGTCAACTGAGCTCCCAGTGTTCCCCCTTCCCAGATGTGTTTAGCATTATCTCCTAACTACGTGCAGATGTTCCTCTGTATTTTTTATTTTTTTATTTTTAATTTGAAATCAAGTAATAATTGTGGAGCTGTGGTCCACATAAACATGATACTCAGCAAGCAGGTACTGCTTTTCCTACTGAACCCAGAAACATTAAGGCTGTGCAAGAAGTGTTTCCTGTATTTTCTCTTAGGGTGGAGTTGTGTATTGCTGAAAAGGCATGGGACATAGCTCATCTGTTTCCCATACCTAAATAGTGACAAATGTGAAATACACAGAGCCAGTGCTGACAAAGTGCTGTGAGACTCAGTCAAAAGCACCAAACTTAGAAAGACGTGGAAGAGAGGCTCCTGCCACAGCTGAAATCAAATCAGGCACATGGGATTTGTGTAAGAAGAAACTGGGGAGGCTCTGGCTGAAGGGAGCTGCAGACCACAGGCCAGGGCATCCCTGAATATTGCTCCAGGATGCCCATCCCATGAGCTTGCTGGGTTTCTCTCGGATCTCCAGATTACCACCCACAGGCTTGTTTCTAGTCCTCTGGCAGCACAGCAGTGGCGTGAAGCTGATCAGCTCTGACGGTACGGTGCTCGGGGCAGCCCTCCCTCGGCCAGGGTCCCAGCTGTTGACGTTATCCTCTTTGCTGGGACGATGTAAGCACGGCCACATCTGTTGTTGAAAGCACACTGATGGTCAGTGAAGGAAGAGCTGGAGATTGGCTGGAACTGAGATGCATGGATGCTCCGTTATCTCCCTACCAGGAGCCACAGGACGATGGGAGGAAGAGCCTGCTGCTCCCAGGGAGGGAAGAGGCAGGAGGGGCTCTCCTTGTCCGTTGTCGCAGTGGCACGTGTGCCATGGTGCTCCTACCACCACCCACCAGCAGCCCCTGCCCCATGAGGCAGGGAGCAGCCTCCTCG
>VXAV01007863.1:503202-516840 GCA_013399715.1 Alectura lathami | reverse complement strand
CCCCTTCTTTCTTGTAGCCCCCCCTTCAGATACTGAAAGGCTGTGTTCCATCTCTTGGATCATTTTATGGCCCTCATCTGGACGAGCTCCAACAGGTCCATGTCTCTCTTTTACTGAGAGGAGCTTTTTTGATATTTCAGAGCCTTTTGATATTTTCAGTCTGATCTTACTTGTAGTGCAGCTTTCCCTATGCGCAGAGGTAGGGAAGGATTACAGAAGATTTGGCAGTGCAGACAGGTGACTGCTTTGGTGGCAGGAGGCCTTGCTGGAGCATTGGGATATTTGGGGCCCTCTCCCGGCCTTGCTGGTGCCTGCTGCAGTTTAAATCCCACATCTCGTCTGAAGCCCAAAGAAAGCACTCTTGGCACCAACCTTACTTAAGAAAAAAGAAAAAACTTTCAGCCATGAAATTTTCAGTAATGAAGTGCCATTGTCAGCATCTATGGCTGTTTATACAGTTTATATATATTTATATAGTTGTACTGTTCAGGTTTTCTTGACTAGAAGAAGAAGAAAATTTTAGGCAATGACTCCAGCTTTATCAGAAAAAAAAAAAAAAAAAAAGGGATGGGGAAGAAAGTTGAAGAACAGATGTCATGCAGCACCCTACTATTTTGATTCTTTCTTTCTGTTGGCAGGTGCTGGATTTGATGGAGTGGAAGAAATTAAACGTCACCCTTTCTTTATTACTATAGACTGGAATGTAAGTGGAGCAGCATTTAATTTTTTTTTATTTACAGTTGTTTAATTGTTAAGTTTTCTCTGCTTATGTCTGTTTTGTCTTATGGGCTGGCTTATCACAGTACTGCTTGAGGATATTTGCAGTGTTCTGCAGAATAATTTCCACATTCAACCCTAATAAACATGATACATCAACCATGGGCACTGGATCAGAGTGAAAATGATCAGCTTTAAATGAACAATTTCTTGTAATATTTCATATTTCAGTTACAAAGGAAAACAGACCCAAGGACTGGATTTGAAAGAGATCCTCAAAAGGGAAGCTGTCTGATATTCTAGGTCCCTCCAACTTTTCTGCTTGTGTTCCATATTGAAATACTTGTCCCTTCTCACTGGGTCTGGCATCCTGGACTAAATGCTAGTTTTATTCTTTCCAATGTCAGGGACCTCAAGGAATCCTTTTCTCCATTGGAATTATTCAGAGTAGCCCCAGGTCTACTCTTGCACATGTCGGCCCATGTAGTTCCAAGCAGCCCGAAGACCTCCAGGTGCACCCTTTTCTCAAACACAACATGGTGCTGCTGGGACTGACTGTGCACAGCAGGTGGTGCTACTTGAGGCCAGGGGAATCATAAGCCCTCCAGTGAAGTAGCCTTGTTGATGCTTTCTTGTCAGTTTTGGCCTAAGTGACTACAGGACAGGGTCTGGCTCTTCCACGATATTGCAGTGGGAGCTGCTAGAAGAGTACAACATAGGTGAATTGTCAGAACAGTGCATGTAAATGGGTATACATGCCAGCCAAACAGAACAGCAAATAGCAGCTCCTCTTACAAGTTGTTGATGTTTTATTGAGGTGAGTCATTAATTTAACATCAGCATTCAAAATTGGAACAGCAAACACTTTATCAAATATAGCATGGTTCCAGTAAGACGTGTCAGACATGATTCATAGAGAGGTAAACAAGGTTTTATTTTATTGCTATCAGCTGTAGCTCATAAACCTGGCGGTAGAGTTTAGCTAGGGATTTGATTCAGACCTGCAGCAAGTTAAGCCTCAATTTCTAGTATCATATTGGTTCATATTGACATTTTTAGACAAACTTGGGGGCAAACACTTTTTGTTCTCAATCTCGGCATCTGCCAGTGCATCAGAGCTTCTCTTTTCCACATCTGCCAGAATTTTCTTGTTTAATTTTGTCTGACCTGAGTTACAGTGTTGTTCTCCCTCTTTAATCATCATAGAATCACAGAATGGCTTGGGTTGGAAGGGACCTCAAAGATCATCTAGTTCCAACCCCCAGCCATGTTTGATCTGAATTCACTCAAGTGTAACAGGTCACTGTTCTTACTGATGCAGGTCTTACCATAAATTCAGGTAAAACAGAGTGAATGTCTGTCACACAGACGTTCTCAAACCACTGCCCAGGGCTTTACGATAAAGCTAATTTCTCTGTGAAAGTACATTTTATGGTGCCCAAGTGGCTTTTACATGGGACGCAGGATCATTTTCTTTGGAAAAACTCATGAATCTGCTTTGGACTGCATGTTGAAAAGTGGGCATGACTCATAAGCATGTTACAAGATGATCAGTGAAAATGGTGTTTGAGACTTTTTTTTATGGCTCCACTGATTTTTAGTCCTCTTACATATGTTTTGGAGTCTAGATTCTCTTTAATCTCCTGCTTCTTACTAACCATAAGGTTCTGTATATAGATTTTACATTTATAAAATCATTAAGTAGCAGGTAGCATCAGTTCTAAAGGTTCAAAGAGACAATCTGGAAGAAGATTTTATTATTGCTGTTGCTGTCTCTGTTCCTCTTATGTCTCCATGGTCTTCAGCTTTGCAATCAAAATACATATAGGATAGGTGCATAAATCTTAATTTAGATGGGTGCACTGGAATAGTGACAGGGTTTTTCTTTTCCCATTTGCTAGTGGAGCAGCTCAGTAACTCATCACGGAGAAATGAGCCAATGTACCTTGGCAGAGATCCATTCTTGCCTGTTCTAAGGAAATTGTACAGTCCCCCATCATTTGAGAAAGTTCATGTGAGCAGGCTAGGGAAATATATACCATGACAAGGCTAGGTATGCGTGAACATGACTTGGAGCTAGAGAGGGAGGAGTATTTAGCTGCCTTGTGATGTCTTATTTAGTCTGTAAATCTGCTGTAAAATGTGGCTATAAAGACTTACTTTAATCCAACATGATTGGTGCTTGTTGCACTCTCTTGGATGCAGGTGGATCGTTATTACCCAGATCAGCTATCATCTTTATAATCTATTTCCTCATTTAATCCTAATTTTACTATCACTGATGGAGATCTTGGGAGGCTTACCTAGTTAGAGCAGCAGTAATGTATGCATTTCAGAGCGGTGTGAACCACCCCAGCCCTGAGCTAAAGCCAGGACTTGATGCTATGATGATGATCCAACCAACTGTTGACATGTTCTCCACAGGCAGAAGCACAGCTTGGTCAGAGAGCAGAAATGGACTGGGCACAGGAGTTTAGTGCAGATCTCTGTATTGCTGCAAGAAAAGAGTCCCCACTGCCCTCATTTTGTCCTTCCATCACGTATATAAAATCAGCAAACAACATTCATGAGGCAAGATATTACTATCAATTCCTTTTATACCTTGGTAATATAGAGGCCTCTGTAAGTAAGAGGTAAGCTCTCTTGGAGAGCTTCTAAGCGACCTGACAGCTGTGATGGACAGGACTGCAGCAACGGACAGCATAGAAACTTTCAGTGACTGTAGTAAAATGATCCTCCATCAGAAGTCCCTTTACCATGTAGGGTCAGAGTGGGTTATATCTTCTAGAAACCCAACGTAAAAGAGGTCTTTTTTTAAGCAAGCTTTTTCCTGCAATAGGAGTGACATGATAACCAGGAACAAACCACCAAGCTGCTTTGCTTCAGTTTAAGGAAAGAGTCAAAACAGAAATGAGAGTTAATTACTTCTTTCCAAGTTGTATGTGATGTCTAGATGCCATAGTGATGAAGTCATTAGAACTGCAGACAGAAATGTATAAATCGGATCTTCATTTACTGTCAGAGCTGTTCCCGTGGGTTTTGGATAAGGGCTTGGTTATTGTCTCTGTCACTGAAATGTTTACCTATTGGAGCAGTCATTTACCACTTGTTTTCCATCTTTCACTGTCTTTGAACAGACATAACCAGACACAGTGTCTGGTTCGGATGAAGGCGGTGAACATGGTGGAAATGACATACACAGCGTAAGGAGCCCTGTTATGATGCTCTAGATGCTCATGCTGAGCACAGCACAAGCAATGGGTGCAATACTGGAAAACATGAAGGTGGTTAGAGAAAACCATCCTCCCTCAGTCCTTTCCCACAATATCTTTGCTCCATTCTCATAATCTGGGGCACCATCCTTCAGCTCAGGTGTAACTTTTGCCGTGTAGGTAGCACTAAATGAACTGAGGGCAGTCTAACATGGAGTATTTATGCCAAAACTTTAACTGTGGCACGAGCTAATCTCTCCATGAGTCTCATTTTTACAGCTATTGTCACTGTAAGTCTCCACTTACAGTAGGATGAAAAATAGACGAAAGTTTCTGCAAATATCAGTCTTACTGCTCCAAGGCTATTTGCAGGCACTGTGACACAAATTGAATAGATCCCTTGGTAAATGAAAGGACTGTCTTTCATGATTGAGGCTGGGATTCACAGGGAGGTTAGCTGTCCAGCTCCTTCTGAGTTTTACCTGCTTACTAACCTTGCACCCCTTTTCCCCCTAAGACAAGGAGACCCAAACTGAGATGACCTCAGATAATTTCAATCAGTGGATCTTAGAAAGCACAGACTAGTTCCTGGTATTTGTATTACTCTTTCTTCTTTTCAGGTCATGCTTAAAGAATTTCTGGCTTTTCACTGAAAGTGAAAAATGAAATCCGTTTTTGCAGACTACAGGCAGAGGAGTGGAACAAGAACTGTGTTTTTTTAGTTTGGATGACAGGATAAATTGGAACTGGAGCAAATGGCATGCTATTAAATGAACAGTCAAATATAGCTGGAAAGGAGTGGGAAGGAAGTGGACACAAGTTCTATTTCCTCCAATGTTAATCAGAGATCAAACTGAGCTGGTATAATGAGTTATTTAATTGCAGATTTTACCAACAGCAAAAGTTGATCCTGAGGTCTGAATTCTGCTATCATTTGCAGGCAATAGCATTGTGCCATTAATCTAGGAGCGGACAAACATTTTAGGAGGTAGTTCATCCTTTTGTCTGCTTATTGGATTTTCCATGACAGTTATATATATCAAGGGAGTGTATTCTCACACTACGAGTGTGTCACTGTGGAGGGTAGCATCTTTCTATTTCTGGAAGGTGTCTAAGGAATAATTCAATTTTTTTAATCAAAGAAACTTAGTTGAGAAAGTGACTAAATAGATCTTAATTAAATTAAACCATTTCCTATTTATTTTTTTTTCTCCCATATTTTCCAGGTGCATATACAGGATTTTTCTCTCTGGGATTTTTAGGAGTGCATTTTTTTAAAACATAATAATAAATGAACTGCTTACAAATACCAGGGGACAGACACATGCCCAGAGTTTTGTTGCTAGTCTCCCTGGGGTATTTGGTGTGCTACTTGAGTGCCAGCTGATGAGATGTGTTTAGGTGAAGCTCATATCAAGGATCTGGCAACATATTTTAAGAAGAGGTCATTGAAGCCTGGAGGAATATTAGTTATTTCAAAAATTGTTGTTGTTGTTGTTGTTTTTTCCCCCCAGATCAGAAAGGATGTTGAAATATTACATTTTATCATGGGTTGCAAGGTTGTGGAAGTAAATTCAATCTGAAAGGTTTTTTACTTCTCTATTTTACATAAATCGTCATGTGTTGGCTTTGCAAAACAGAACTGTTTGAGTTCAGATGGTTTCAGCATTTGCCTGCCTCTGCCTGAGCTGCCAGCGTGCCACCTGGAGATTGCAGACTGTGTTCTTGCCTCTGGTCCCTGTCTGAGACTGGCCCATGGGCAACAGTACATTTCCCTTGGTGCATACTTACAAGTGGTCCCAAGGGGGACTGTGGGCATTCAGTCAGAAGGGACAATGTGCGAGTCCTGTCACAGAGGTGTAGGTGTCCCAGGGGACTCCCAGTGAACAGAAAGGATGCACTTTCATTCTTCATCTGAGCTGAAATTACAGTGGCACCAAAAGCACGGCACCATGCCAGTGTGCACCCCAGCAGCCTCGTCTCTCCATTCTTGCACCATCCCTGGTTCTTGTCTGATGCCATAATGAGCAAGTTTAGCAAGATGAGTCGGTAGAAGGATAATTCTGTGAAAATCCTGGTACACAGCAGTGCCAAATGAATGCCAGTGCTGGCACAACGCAAGCAGAGAAAGCAAGTGGAATTTCAGTAGCAGCCAGCTGTTAGCTTGACCAAGCTTTCTTCACTGCGAGAGTGGTGAGGCGCTGGCACAGGCTGCCCAGAGAAGCTGTGGCTGCCCCATCCCTGGCTGTGTTCAAGGCCAGGCTGGATGGGTTCCTGGGCAGTTTGATCTAGTGAGCTAGTGGCTGGCAGCCCTGTCCACGGCAGGGGGTTGGAACTAGGTGGTCTTTGAGGTCCCTTCCAACCCAAGCCATTCCATGATTCTATGATTCTACAGTGAGAAAGAACATCTTCAGAACAGGAGGAACCCAATTCTATCCACCACAGATGAAATGAACTGTTCTGAAATAAATTGGGGAGTTAATTTCAGCATTTAGATGGAACTTAATCATTAAATGCCATGTAAATGAAGGATATCCAACTTACACTATATAGGGAGTACCTCTTTGTGACACACACATTCACACACACACTGTTCTTTTGATTGCAGGCTATATTTCTGTCACTAGTCAAGGCAAACTTAATCTTAACAGTCTTTTGATTCTTTCATCAGGGGAGGATATGGGCCATTTAAAGGAAGATGTGTTCTGCCTGCAGCAAGCCTTCACTTTTAACTCTTCCCTGTGGTTTAGTTTGCTCCAGTGAATTGTCTTTGGTTGTAGCAGTTTTCTCAGAGCAGTGGAGCCAGCATGGGATGGCAAAGCCCACAGATGACACTCTCTGCTTATTCTTGTTTCTCAATGATTTGATCTAGCTACCTGATTAGAAATCCTGGGGAAAAAAAAAAAAAAAAAAAAAAAGTGTTAGTCAGTTTACCTTTTGCTGTTCCTAATTGTCTAGTCAGAAAGACCAGAAACAGTCTTTATTGCAAGTGGAAAAGGAAATGAAAAAGGGTGTCAACCAGTTAACGCTCAGAGGAGGTTCCTCTCTCCCACACAAGCAACTTCTTTGTCTCCATCCCCTCCCAACAAGCGGATTTATGATTACACATCTTTAGGTGGCATGTGACTCATCATGAATCTCAAATCCCTCCTCAGTAGTGGAGGATGTGGGTTAGGGATTCAGAACACAAATGTAGCTCCAACACCACTTAAGAAGGTACAGATGGGGGGGAAGGAATCAAGAGGCCAGGCAGAATATGGTTACGATAATCAAAAGAGAGTGCAGTTCTCGAATGATGTACGATTCTAAAATGTTTTCCAATTTTTGGACCTCACAGGATGAGTGGTGCATTTAGTTAAAGGAGGAAGCATGTGTGTGTGACCAGATTGCCTTCTGCAGTAGGACTGCAGTTGTGAATTAAGACAAATAAAGGGAAGCTGGAAGCAAATAGCTTTCTCAAGGTGAAATCCTAGCAACAGAGAAACCCTCAGTAGGTGCTGAGTGCTCTTTTAAAACTCTGTGCAGACAGAAAAATGTATGTGTTAACTGCTTGGCTAATACTTTTCAGTTGATGAGTGACACTTCCTGCTTAAGATTGCAATTGGCTTTTAATGATTTGGAAGACTGGCGTTCCATTGTGGCTCACAGCAATTTTTCATCTCTTTTTCTCTCAGAAGATATGGAGCAGTTTTACGCAAGCAGGAACTTTTTATGGTGAAATGGCTATTAATTACTGCAGAGTCATTTCCAGCCTCACCATTCCACTTTTCCAAAGAATCATAATTCAGCCACAAACATCTGCTTTAAACTAATGCTAATACTATGCTGCAGAATGTCCTGCCTCAAGAACTGTTATTTATCTATGCAAAATAAAGTTTAAATTATGTTGATGTATATATATATTAGGTTTGACCACATGCTTTATATTATAGAAGTTAATTCGCCACAAAAACCACAGTTTAAAAAAATCTTCCAGCATGCAAAGAGCTGGACAAGCACGTATTAATCTCCATTAAGCATTTTGAAAACTCAGCTAATTATGAGGTTGTTTTAAAAGTTAACCTGGAAATACATGTTGCAGACAGTCATAAAACTGCTCTCCAGCTCTTATCATGACTTGAAAGTTCAAAAGAAATGCTATATTTTTGCTCAGATATGTTAATTATTGGGAGCTGCCTGTGGCAACTAATTCAGCTCTTTGAAACCTGAGAACAAAAGCATTGCTAGAAAAGGAGCAAGCCTAGTGATGGAAACATGGGGCAGGGAGTCAGATGGGAGCTCTGTTCCCTGTGCTGCCATCAGCATGGTGTTCAGGGTTGGCCAGTTCTTGCAGATGTGATGGGAAGATCACTGAAATCAGTAGGACACTTTCCGTTAACCTCTGTAGGCTTCAAGTCAGTTCCAGACGTACTGAGCCTCAGTTTGTTCATCTCCCAGAATGTGTGTGTGTGCATATGAGTGCTTGCAAAGGAACATAGTGGAGCTATTTTGTAAACATTGCTGTGCATGAGTAAAGAGGCCACGAGATCCCTGGTAACGAAAGCAGGGTATTAGCATACACATATGGCGACTGTCACTTACATGGTCCCCATATGTGCTCCCACATTCCCCAGCACAAACTCACCTAGCAGTGCTTACCTGTTGTACACCTTCCCCTCTTCCTTAACTTTTTCTCCTTGGCTTTGCTCCTGTGCTCAATCTACATTTACACCTTTAACACGATTTCCCACTCATTTGCAGTGCTTTCTTCCTGCCATCTTTGGGTGGGAATTTCATCTAATCCTCAGCTGTGAGCTCCTTCCATTTTACCAGATATGCCAAAAGAACAAGTCTCTTGTTTAGGTTGTGAGCTCCAAGCAGCAAGGCCTGCTGCTCAGCTCCATCTGGCAGGGTGTCAAACATATTGCTAGTTCCTGACAAACAATAAATGCTGAAGCAGTCACTGCTTCCAAGTGGTTCTTTGAGCTCATTGTAATTGCTGTGATGCTCAGCTCACCTTTGCAGTTTCCTGGTGTTACCATTGCACATTCCAGTCCTACCCTTAAGATCAATGAATTTCCAGATGCCCCATGTGTCAGTCCACGGCCTAAATTTCAACCAGAAACATTGTGTTTACGTTCTGAGTTCTGGTAACTAAGAACTGCAGGAACCAACCAGGGCAAGAGCCAGAGCTGTGGCTTCATCATCCTCCTCATCAGCCCTGCAAGGATGGCACAGAGCTGGCAAGGGACACCCTAAACAAACGAGGAGAGCCTGTATGTGGGTACAGAAGGAGTACACTTTGTTGTTATGTTGCCGACTGTGATCTGTTCTTCTTGTAGAAACTGTACAGAAAAGAAATCAAGCCACCTTTCAAGCCAGCAGTGGGACGGCCAGAAGATACCTTTCATTTTGATCCAGAGTTCACATCTCGAACCCCCACAGGTTAGTGCAATGGCACATGGGTGATGGCTCTTTTTAGTGACTCAGTTCATCCATCCTCTCCCTCGCCATTCCAACTGAGTCAAAAAGTCTCAGCACCTGTGGGACTGCTGGGTTTTGTGATATCCAGCAGGTAGCAAAGAGTGTTTTGCATTTCTAAGAAAAGAAGTTCATGAACATTTCACCAATATCACATTAATACATCTGCATTCTTCATAGCAAAACTAATTGTTGATTGGCTATTTTATTACTATTATTGTTGCTTGCATTAGCTGAATTAAACTGTTCTAAATTACGTAGGCTTCAAAGGACTTAGTATCTCTGCAAGTAGGATTTAATTATGTTTTCCAGAGATGTTTTCTTTAGTTACTGAATGAGCTCTACACTCTAGAATCAGGTTTATGTCAAAGTTCTGGATCCAGTCACTTGCCAGTCTAGTAGTTTACTGTATCACAGTAAGTTTTCTGTAGCCTGGAGGTTGAAGCAGCTTTTTGCAGCTCCTCTGAGGATGCCGAAGATTCAGTTTCCAGCATTGACAGTCCGTCATTGTGGGTATAGTGTAACATTACCTTTTCTCAGGGATTCATCTGTGTTTCAGTCAGTTTTTCTGGCCACTGACTTCTAAAGTCCACAACAGTGGATCAACATGTCATTTTTGTTGACTCAGCTATCTATGGAGCCTCACAGGGAGCAGGAGACAGAAGCAATTCAGGTTGTAAGTGGTGATTTGAACAAGGATCAAACCAAGATCACTGTGGTGATCCAACTTAGAGTTCAGCCCACAAATGCTTGTACTGCTGTAAGTGATGAGGCAGTGTTCCATAACCAGCACAGACAGCTTAGGCTGGCTTTACTGCTGAGAAAAAGTATGTAAGGTTGCACCTCGGGTATCTACATCTCCTCTTCTGCAAATAATAATGTTTGCTTACCCCAGTGAAGCATACTGTAGTAAATTACTTCAGATTTATGAAGCCTTTATGGATATTGTAATGTTAGATGCTCAAGCGGGACAAAGCATTATGGCTTTCACAGTTAGAAAGATAACCATTATATGAGATTGATGTTTGCATGTGGGTCTAATTCAGACATATGAAACGATTTGGGATTTTTCATGACTAGGAAAATGATTTAAGTGCAAAACAGTTAACACAGTTTTGCACTTAACACAAGTGTTTTAACATCTAGTTCATACAACGGGCATATTAGTCAGTGGTGATGAATATTTAATATTGAACACAAGTAACCGGTGGTTCTTGTACAGTGTTTCATAAAGAGATTAGCAATGAATTATGAAGGAACAGTTATTTTAAATAGAGATGACCTAGCACTTGTGGTTTGGAGCTGGATCACAGATTTTCTAAAGTTCAAGAGTGTTCAGACTTGAATTATTCCCATTCCGTTTTCAAAACAAACATTGTTTTCCCTAAATTAATCCCTTTTGGAAAACTACTGTAGTATATATGCCATGGCAAGAAGTACCCGGAGATGCAAGGGGTCTGGTGAGATTCATCCGTGTATTTGCAAGGACAGTGCCCATCAGCACACTGTGATAAACAAATAGCCCACATCATTTTACCAAATACCAGGCTTTTTCACATACTTTGGAATGAGGTTAGACTTGTTCTTATTTCTGACTCCAGCCAAAGCTGAGGGGACTTTGTAATGAGATGTAGACTTAGCTGCAGTCTCAGTTTTGTTTGTTCCTGAGTAGATCATTTGTTTTTACCATATTACAGCTTCAGAAGGACTGAAACTTGTTATAGTAAATCACATGTTGCATTGGAGGAAACCCAGAAGTGAGGGGGAAAAAAGAACAGATAAAAATGAGGGAATATCCACAGCTTACATTTTATATACTCAGGAATGTTTTGCATTGCTGCTCTTACTGCTTATGAAATGCCCAGGACAAAACACAAAATGGGGGAGAAATATCTCTCTAAAGCATTTCAGAATTTGAAGTGATGCGCCTCTTCTCTCCTTGCTTTGGCAGGATGTTTCTCTCCCTGAGTGATGGTGTAGGTACCAGGGATTGTTCTCAAGTTGTACCATTCTAAAGGCGGAACAAGTCAGGGCTCTTTGAACTCCCCTGCCAGGGCGGGAAGTTAGTTACGACACCCTCAGCCAGTTTGTTCACCTGAGGACAAGTCAAACAGCCTCTTCTCTGGAGTAGGTTCCAGCTGCTGAAGCTGCTCCAGAAAGGTCCTTAAGAGACTGCAAATTACCACTGCTGGAGCATCTTGCTTTTATACTTGCTTCAGGTCTGTTCTCCTTTGCATCGTCCTCAGCCACACAACACAACACATTACTTTAGGCTTTGTAATTTCTGTAGTCAAGGTGTGCCACAAAGGACAGAGGAAGCATCCCGCAGCTTTTTTCTGCTTTCTGGAGAACGTCTGCTAAGCCAAAGGGGTGCCCTGCCTTGAGCCATCCATCTTCCTCCTAGCCTCACCATCCTGTGCCTTCCCTGCCTGTGCAGACTCCTGGCAAGGACAGGGCTTTGCATTGGAATGCGCATCCAGTGTAAAAAAACCTTTGTATCTAAGAGGAGAAATCATTGCAGACAATATCCCTGCACTGTTCAGATACCAAGGAAAGGAACGGAGAAGGCACATCAGAGAGCTGAGAATGGAATTGAGTTAGATTTACATGTGTCTGCCAGATCAGTAGAATCTGCTGCTGATTTGGCAGGGGTGACTAAGTCTATTGCAGGTGTTGTGCTGTTACTTTCTGATCCTTTGTGCAGCTCATGAGGTCATTTTCTTACTTCTACAGATTCACCAGGTGTTCCTCCAAGTGCCAATGCTCATCATCTTTTCAGAGGGTTCAGCTTTGTTGCCTCTAACTTGGTGCAGGAGCCTGCACAGCAGGATGTGCACAAAATCACCGTTCATCCGATTGTGCAGGTAGGGTGCTGGTGTTAAACTTCGCACTTGGTGGGCAGATACATATGTGCATATTGTGCCTAAACTGCCTCAGCATTTCACATCTACCCAACCCTCATCTGTTTCCATGCAGCATGTAGGAGATGGAAAATGAGATTTTTTTTTTCCCAGAGGCTTTTATCTTTACATTCACATTCACTACTGCCCTGTAAAGGAAATAGGGATCACACCTTATCTCAGCTCTAATGAAAACTGCTTCTGCTTACCTGGAACGCTAGTAATACAGGGCAGGTAATGGAGTGTTGTTTTTTCAGTGAGTGATGTCATTCTCAACAGTTTTGTCTTGAATTGTGTGATATAGTCTGTGTTGGCAGAGGGGCTAAATTAATTGCTTCTGTAGGCTCCCACACACACAGAGCCAAAGCTTCCGAGTGTAAGAGGCAACCAAATTCCTGCTGTGATTGCACAGGATCCTGGCCGTACTCACGGAACCCGGAGTGGCTTGGCAGTGGAAGGACAATTGCCAGATACTTGGTTTGTTGCTGCCATTCCCCTATGACATGCTCTCTAGTTACTGTAATTGCCCACGAATGTGAACCAGAACTAAATTGCTACAAATGGCTCAACACATCAGAGGCACAGTGAATCAGAAGAGAAACTGTGCTGCTCGAAGATGCAGCAAATTTTCCCACAAGGAAACTTTTCTTTCACATTGAAATCATAGTTAAATGTATCATTGGCAAGACCTCCAGTGAACTTGGGATACACCCCATATGTGGGATATCTGTTTGAAACCTGTGAAGTTATTAGTGGCTTATAAATTATCTGGCCCTTCAGTAATTAGAAATAAGTTTCTATTGTCAAGAAATGTGTGTTTGTCAGGAGATGTAGGCCTAGAGTTCCCTGTGGATTTCTAATAGGAAGTGGTTGTCTGCATTCCATAAATAGTTTAGAAAATCACTGTTTTTTTGCCATTACTTCTAAATGGGACACTCCATCTTGCAGACTGAAAAGAGGTAAAAAGGGCTGGGACACGCTTGTTTAGATAAAGAGCTTCAGATTTTTTTAACCAGACTTAGAAAACCAGCTCAGGACAAGAGAATTCTGCGGTGAAGATGAGATCAAGCACTTTGTTAAGCCCAGGCTAGCCCTTGCATTTCCATACCCATGTCCTGACTGCCTTGTTTTTATCTTTCTCTATAGCAGTTACATGGGAACAACATTCACTTTACAGATGGATATGAGATCAAGGAGGACATAGGAATTGGCTCCTACTCAGTGTGCAAGAGATGTGTGCATAAAGCAACAGAAGCGGAGTTTGCGGTGAAGGTAAGAAATCCTTCTGGCAGGTGCCGGAAATGTGGTTGAGACTGCTTTACCAGCCTGGGCAGCAATGTGATCAGTGT
>VXAV01007863.1:462783-502972 GCA_013399715.1 Alectura lathami | reverse complement strand
AATGTGATCAGTGTCTTGTGCTGTTGCCTTAATTCTTTTTGGTGTTGCTTAGTCCTTTTTGCCTTCAAAACATGAGAGGTTTCACGATAGGCCTTATGTTATTTCTCACACCCTAATCTCATAAGGAAAAATTCCAGGATGGAAACAACCTTTACAGTCTTCCATTGAAATCCTGCTAATCATTTCAGCCATGCACCTTTCAATCTAGATATGATTTTTAACTGAGCATAAAATCACATTTATGATTGAATTATCATAAATAAACAAAATAACATAATAAAATGATTGCAAAATTGAATCCCGTATGATTGCAAAATAGCATTTTATTCTTCTTAAGTTTAGTTCTCACAGTTGTTATAGTAATGAGAGACATTTGTTCGTGAAAATCATGGTCACCTTCAAATCATCAGATTTCTTTTTGTTTCCTTGACATTCAGCACCGGCATGCTATACAAAGGAGCAAACAGTGGAATCTATTGATTGTTAAAGACAAATCAGTGAACTTCAGACTTGGTCAAGCAGTACCACATGTCACTGCAGCCAGCAGCCTGGAAGCTGCGAGGATGTATGTATGAGGGAATCTTTTCAGATAGGAAAGAATGGCTCTCCAGTAGAACTGCTTAGGAAGGGCTCAGAGGGCTAAGTTCAAATGTCTCTTGAGTGCTATTGGTGAATAGCAGGCAGCTTTTACAGAGGGCAGGAAAGTCCAGTGCATGTGGCAAGCAGTCATGAGGTTACATCGCAGACCAAAAGTTCCAAACATTAAATTTTCTTTGGGGGAAAGGAGTAGTAATTAAAATGCTCATGTGTTAGAAAAGTATTTAATGATTTTGTTCTTGTACCAAAAAGAGGAAAGATTGAATTAAATGAGGAACTAGTATAATGAATTTGGAAAGACAGAGACGATTAAGTCAGATCCTTTCATTCTGCATGATCTCATGGGAACAGACTGCTAATGAGCAGAAGACAAGAAGTAGTTCCGTGAAATCCGTACAGAGAAATGTATTTACTAAACTTGCAGTAAATGAAGTTTTCTAGTCAACTGCCTATCTACTTTTTGTGTTTTAAAGATTGTAGAAAAACAGCTTGTAAATGAGATTGTGTCTCTGTAATTAAATAAGAAGCTGAGAGTTTAAAGTGATCCAAACTGCAGGTCATAAGATAAGCAAACTTACTTTCCATTACAAACCTGATGACAATGCAGTATCCATTTTAGTCCATGAAAGTTTTGGTGTCTCAAAGTGGTGGCCACAAAACTCTTTGAACCATTATTAACTGACAGTTTGTTGATGTTGTTGTTGAAACGACAGGCTATGCCATAATTAGGGGCACAGACCTACCAGCAGGTCCACGGGCTTGCACATGAACACGGTAGGATTTTCCAGTGACCAGTTAATTTAGCAACAGATGGCATTGTGCTATAGTAGGTATAGGTTTTGTGGAAATAAATGACATCTGTGGTAAATAAAATGTATGTTAAACTAAACTAATGATTTTAATGTTTTAGGTATATCAAGTGTTGCTAACTGCTTTATGAGTGTAATAAGGTCAGCATGAAACCAAAATATAAAGACCCCTACCCTCAAAGATCTTTGAGTGCCTGAGTCCGAGAGGGCCCAGCAGCTACTCAGCGGTTATGGGTTTGGAGTACCTAAGGGCATCTAGAGCAAACTCAACACACGGAGAGACCCAAAGCCTCGGAAGAGTTTAGCACTTTGATTGCAAGCTTTATGCTCTCTTCCATTTCATTAATCTTTTCTCTTTCAATTTCTTTCTTCCTCCACCTCTCCCTACTCCTTTCTTGTCATGCCAGTAGGTCTTGATTTTGACTACCAGTGTAGGCAACGCACACTGCATTCAGTTTCTGACACAGGGTGAGTCAGATGTGTAGTGCGGATTTTGAGTTGGAAGCAATTGGTGGGTTTCTATTTGTACTGTCTTTCCAGCACGTTGACTGCTCCCCATTTGATTATTATTCTTACAAATATATTAGTTTTATTATCCTTTCATTTTTTTCTCTATTTGATATCAAGATTGCATCATTTTGTTATCAGAGTAGCTCACTTTCATAAAGATTGCACAATGCCAACTGTAATTAGCTAGCACAAGAGTTGCAACTGACATTATCATAATTATATATCAGTCCCTTTTGACATGTATCCTGTAAGTCTCTCTATAAAAATCACTGTAATTAGACTCTTTTGATTCCTTTCAGTAAGTATAATTTTCTCCATGCTCCCTAACACATAACAGTCACAGGAAAAATAGCTGCAGTGATCATTTATGTGATAGGCATCTTCCCCATTTGTCTGGTACCACCTCATTAAAAGCTCCCTCGCTAGGACTGACTGCCGACACCACACGTCAGAGAGCATCATCCCGTCTCCCCAGGGGACACTGGCAATAATGAAGGAGTTAAGGAAATGACGTGGTGGCACCACTGTGGGAAGAGGCTGGTAATGTCACCGGGTAAATACTCCCTCCATGGAGACTGCCACTCACCGGGCCTTATTTACTATCACTGAGCCGTACTGAGACAGCGGAGTACGGAGCCAGAGTAACGTGCCAGAAAATCCACACAGAGCAACAAAACCTTTCCTAACCCAGAAGCAGCACGTAGTTGTCAGAAGCATTTCACCGCTTTTGCTTCTGCTGGCCATCTGCAGCTAATTGGGGGCCATCTTACAGAGATAATTAGATGTCTAGCAGTGTAAAGAGGCTCTTTGCTGGCATGATAAAAGTGCTTGAACAGATCTGTAAGTGAACACTTTTCAGTGTTCGGTGAGATGAGGCACATCACCCACTGAGGGGCTTTTGGAAATCCCCCCAGACACCTGTCTGCACCTTTGCGCATCCAGCTGCCTTTGTAAATCCAATCACTGAATGTGCGAAGAGATTTTTCTTCCACTCTCTTCTCTTTTTCTTCGAAGTCCTTTGTAAGAATGAAACGTTAATAATAAACTGTACATCTATTTTAGACTTGCCCTCAGGCTCCAAAATACAGTGTTCAAGAACTGAGACTTAGCACATCTCCACTGCTGAGAGCATTTCAATAGCATGCAACAGAAAGCCTTACAGGCAGCTAGATGCCTGCAAACTGAGTCCACCCTGAAACTAGTGGGACCAGCCTGGGTCAGAGCGGGTAGGTTTGTGTTTAGCAAATCTTTGTGTTATATTCTACTGCACATACATACTCTGAGGCACTTTCAAAATGTTGCTCTTAGGCTTTATTTTCCATCCCATTCCCAAGTGAAAGTATAAAGTTATGAAATACAAGGATTTTGTTCACTTCTCTGAATGTTTTGTAAGATTTTGGTATACAGAAGGGAGCTGAGAAAAAAAGGAGTGTTCCTGCTATGATGAACCTCTAACGTGTTTCAGATTCTTCTGCTAGAATATCGACCATCCTGACTACAGCAGGCATAATGATTTTTAGAGACAAAGGGATCTGGCAGTGTCGCTCACAGTTAACAAGCATCAAATGGGTACAATTGTAATAGCAAGATCAGAAGCAAAAGAAAATCAGGTCAAACTATTTCAATCACGTCGCCATATAGGATCTAGAGAAAATTTATTAGAATGATGCTAGAGCAGATGGGAGGAATTTCTGTGAATGGAAAAAAAGAATGTGATGGAAGCCTGCACAGATTTTCTAAAAGAGCTCTCTTTTGGAAAACAAAGTAAATGCTAGTTTCTGGTGAATCAGAATTTTGAGAATCTGTCAGAGATTTGATGCAATTAGTGCATTCCAGAAGTTTTTTTTGCTTTATTTAAACCCATTGCACTGATTTCAAGATTGGACCCTACTTCTGTTGAAGCTTTCAAGCCAGATTTTCAATCATGCTTCTTACTGATGCCAGATGAAGCTTGTGAAAGACCTGATTGTATCTGAAGATTTCTCTAGATTGACTTCTGCTCCCTCCAGTAGAGATTACTGGAAGATAACAGCCAGAGTAACAACTGTTGCTGCTCTGGCCTGTTTAATGGCCTGTTTCATCAATGACTTGGATGAGGGGATAGAGTGCACCCTCAGCAAGTTTGCTGATGATACAAAACTGGCAGGAGTGGCTGACACGCCAGAAGGGTGCGCTGCCATCCAGCGAGACCTAGACAGGCTGGAGAGTTGGGCAGGGAGAAACTTAATGAAATTTAACAAGGGCAAGTGTAGAGTCTTGCATCTGGGCAGGAATAACCCCAGGAAGCAGTATAAGTTGGGTTCTGACCTGTTGGAGAGCAGCGTAGGGGAAAGGGACCTGGGGGTCCTGGTGGACAGCAGGATGACCGTGAGCCAGCACTGTGCCCTCGTGGCCAAGAAGGCCAATGACATCCTGGGGTGTATTAGAGGGGGTGTGGTTAGTAGGTGGAGAGAGGTTCTCCTCCCCCTCTACTCTGCCCTGGTGAGACCACATCTGGAGTATTGTGTCCAGTTCTGGGCCCCTCAGTTCAAGAAGGACAGGGAACTGCTGGAGAGGGTCCAGCGCAGAGCCACCAAGATGATTAAGGGAGTGGAGCATCTCCCTTATGAGGAAAGGCTGAGGGAGCTGGGTCTCTTCAGCTTAGAGAAGAGGAGACTGAGGGGTGACCTCATTAATGTTTATAAATATGTAAAGGGTGGGTGTCAGGAGGATGGGGCCAGGCTCTTTGCTGTGACATCCAGTGACAGGACAAGGGGCAATGGGTGCAAGCTGGAACATAGGAGGTTCTGCTTAAATATGAGGAGAAATTTCTTCACGGTGAGGGTGACAGAGCTCTGGAACAGGCTGCCCAGAGAGGTTGTGGAGTCTCCTTCTCTGGAGACATTCAAAACCCGCCTGGATGCATTCCTGTGCGATCTGCTCTAGGTGTTCCTGCTTCGGCAGGGGGATTGGACTAGATGATCTTTCGAGGTCCCTTCCAATCTCTAACATTCTGTGATTCTGTGATTCTACCCCTAATATATTACCTGTACCAAATGCTGCAGGGGCAGGGGCAGATTCAACAGCTTGAAGCCTACTGCTTTCTTCTCCAGGTCAAAAGACCATCTACCTGGTTAAATCTTACAGATTTTTAGTTCACCCATGCTGTTAGAACCAGGACAAATGACTGGATAAAAGGACAGGGTACACACTTCCCTCTCCCCTAAGAAGGAAAAGCATACAGTAGAGATAGTCCCAAATGACAAGCTCAATTTTGCTGATGCCAATAGTACAGTGGAATTTGAATCTTGAAATACATGTGAGTTTTATGAATTTTTTCCTATCTCTGCAATGTCCTAACAAACTATTTGGCTCCAAATGTTCCCCAGCTGTAAGCAAAGACAAATTTTGCAGCCTATGTCTGCCTCTGGGATACGGGTTAGTTTATGCTGGAGATCTAGTAAATCCTATAGTTGATATGTTATTCTGGAAATTGCTGAGCACTGGAAGTACGTCTATCTCAGCATGTTTTGGCATGTGCATGTTGGGGGGAAGGTACAATTTAATGAGCTATAAAATGCAATACCAGTGGAAAAGTGATGTCAATGTGCTATCAATAAACAGAAGTCGGTAACTCCTGAGAGATATTTCAGCAGGCCTGTGTAATTAGACTTGCTATATACCTCTATTTACGTGCTAATAGTAGTGGGTGACAGTCACCAAATGCTGTATGAATCCCAGGGTTGTTTCGTGATTTCTTTAGACTTCATTCTCCCCATTGAGTGATGTTCATGGTCTTGGTTTGCTTGGTTTTAGGTGGTTGGTGTAGGTAGGTATGTTTGTCTGAAGGCAGGAGGTATTTAGTTGGTTCTACAACAATTTCCCCGTAACCTATGTTATGGGTATGTCAGGAGGTTAGTGCTGAATGCAGAAAGCATGAATGCCAAAAAAGTAAAGGTAGAGCTATTTTGCTATTCATGGTTTAAGGTACGAACAGATCAGAGAAAATCTGAAAAATGAATAGCAGAAAATACGCAACAATTGCAAGACAGGCTCTATCAAGAGAGTTACAAAATTTATATGATGTAAGATAGTGGGATGTGATCAAAATCTACAAATATCTCTACGGTGATATAAATGATGGATAACAATTCAGCTGCTAAAGGCAGCAAGGCAAGGCAGAATGTCTTGAAGCTATAAAAGGGAGTTTCAGGAAAAAAAGTCTGGTGGTAAGAGCAGTTGGTAAAACATCCTTCAGGTGATGGCCAAGGAGTCCTTACCCTCACACGCACCAAGCTGGGTCTGTCATTAGTGGAGCTGTAGCCTTACAAAGTGTGGGGTCAGAATTATAAGACTCCTTCCTACCTTGATAAACTACAGAGAACATTTACCATGTTCTCCCATGAAGTTTGGCTTATAAAGCCAGGATTCATTAAATACTTCTATTCAGACACTTCAGTGGAAGATTATTTTAACTGTCTGAAGGATACTTAAGCTAGCAGTGTGGCAACAGACTCAGCAGGATATAGAATACCATGTAGGAGGTACAGATTTCGGAGCAGATTTAGGCAGAAGTCCCTGTGCTGCTTTGGATTTGCATAGGGAGGGCTGTTTGCCAGAGGACTGCTCGTCTGGCACTTTGCAAAGGAACTAGCATGGAAAGCCCTAGACTGCAACTGGAAAACCATGGTGGTTACAGGAAGAGTGCCTCGTGATGTGATGGCGAGAGAAAACTGATTGCAGTAAAATGGATGGAATACAAAGGACTGCAGTGGAGAAAGTTGTCTGTGAGCGTTTTACGTCTGATACGTGAGAGTATTTTGAAGGCTTTCCTGTTGTCCCATTTTGAGTAACTTCAGAGGTCCTGACTTCTATGTTGAATGTTGCTGTATATTATTTCACTCACCAGAGCAGGAGGCAATGTAGTGTATTTTATGCTGTCATCATTTTGTAAGATTTGACTTCAGTCAAATGCCTGCCAAACTTCATTCAACCTCACTTTTCTGCTGTTTTAATTTGAGAGTGCCCAGACTTCTGCCAGGTACTCTCACTGTAAGTCAGCTCTTCAGAGAGGCACGTCTTGACTAGGCAGGACCCTGCAGCTGCATGTTCTGAAGGGATGGACCAGCACAGAGTGTGGAGCTCTACTTGAAGGGTGTAGAAGAGGGCAGGGCAGAGAGCCAGGAGCACCCTGGGCACTTGTACAAGCGGCAAACTTGTTTGTAGCAGTGAGAGAGAGCTGTTACTGGCTGGCAACATTTGGCTAAATGGGATCAAGCTGTTGTTTAAGTCTTCACAACTGAGCAGAGGAGGCAGATAAAAATAAAGAAATGGGGGCAGACCACCTCTTAAGGGCAAATCTTAAATGCACAGTGGCTGTAGAGCCGCTCTGGCATAAGGATATTACAGCCCCCTTCCCATTTGGTCACAAAGCTCGCAGTGCCTCTCCCCTTGACATTGCTGAGCTTTTGAAGAATGAGATGATGCTGTTTCTCAGTGCTAACTGGATCTTTTCTGAGACCCAAGATCAGGCAGCAGTTTTCCTACAGCTTAGCAATATCATGTTTCTCTCCTCTAGTTTGCTTGCCAAATAACTAAGCATTTTGGACAACATTTGGTCCCTTGTGGCTCTCTTTCACTTCTGGGGCCATTTAAACTGTTTCTTATATTTGTCTTCCATATTGATGTAATAATTTTCCCCTTTTGTAATATCCAAATATGATACACTGGTTTTCATCCCTGAAGCTTTTTGTAAGAGTGGGAGTAGCACTGCAGTCATCTCGCGGACTGAAAACTCATCAGTCTGATCCACGGATTTGTGCTAGGGCTGCGCAGAGCAGGCTAAAACAGTGCAGAGCCTTTCCCACTCAGCTGTTCTGCCTCCAAAACTGCAGACTTGTCTCTAAAATGAGCTTTTCTGTTTCACTGGTGCTATTGAAACAAATTTTGTTAGGATTTGTGTTGCTTAGAAAACATGTGCAACTATATAGATGCTAATTAATGAGTACTACAGTTGTAGTCAACAGCTTGGGAGTGCTAAGCCAGCAATGGGCATGGTCTGCCCGTGGAAAGCTTAATGCCTCACCCACACATCTTGCTCTGATGGCCAGTGCTTGTTTCAGAAATGGAGTGCTAATTAGGCCTGTTTCTTTCAATATTCATTTCACTATTTTTCTGAAAGGTTTAAGCATGGATTGGGAGGGGTGGATTTCTGGAGCTAATCAAAACTAATAGCATAGCAAATAGTCCCTCAGAAACTATTAGGCTTGGAACAGTTCTCTTGGAGATATGTTAAATGTAAAATTATACCATGGCCTTTTAAATAATGTTAGCCTTTCTGCAGTGATTTTCATCCAGCTTGAGTAATTTGACATCAAAAAAGGAACCAAATTAAAACAGATGCTTGGCACGAATAGGACTTATTTTTAGAAGGAAATATTGCTGAAATGGAAACCTGTACATTTTCCAGCTCACAGAACTGCAGAAGTCTATCTCTGTGACACTTTTGTTGGAATTAATAGTGGAGATGAAACTCTCAGTTTAAAATATCTGCATGTGTTGTTATACTACCTTTCTTCAGAAGGGATGCGTATCCCACCTGTAGTCAGCTCCACTTACTAGCGGGGCTCTGAGTTTCAGACAAGAAATTCAGCGCATAGATACGATGTAGAAACACTGTGTTCATCCCTCCCTCCAGGGAAAAAAATAAAGATTCCTACAGTGAACGTTGCATCACAGTGTTATATGGATCTTTTCCTAATTGTGATTAACCCATACTTACGTTGCAGACAGGTTTAGAGGAAACTTCAAAATACGTAGTAGAAAATAAAGCCTCTTTAGAAAGTGTACAAAGCTCTCTTTCTCCTCTTTGCTTTTGCACAAAGCCATCAAATGTTCCCTGGTGCTGGTCAAAGTGAGCTTTTGATTGTCCTGCTTCCTAAACCCGTTGGCCACTTCAGCTGTGGCTGCTCTAGGTATTGCAATGCCCAGGTCCCTGCCGTGACCTTCTGCTGTTCTCACTGCTGCTGGAGCCACAGCAGCAGACTAGGGCTGTACCAGTGGCTCAACTGCCACACCTGCATATCTCATATGTCAGTTTCAGCTGTCAGGAAAGGTCATTTGGGGCAGATGAAGAGGCACGCATTGGTCCCACTTGGAACTGGGGGCAAAAAGGGCAGCCAAGGAGAACTACACCTTGTGCTCCTGCAGCACAGCCCACCAAAGCTCCTCTGTTAAAGCCCCACAGTCTGCTTTTCATCCATGTCAGTGCTGCAGGGTGTACCTTTAGTGCTTCCCCATGCTTGTGGGTGAGCCCAGTGCTAGTGGAACTTTCCCTGTGGAATAAATTCACTAAAATAAAATGAAACTTTTTTTTTTTTTTTTTTTTTTTTTTTTTTTGCAGACCATGGTAGTGGTGCTCGCAGGGTTAAACCACAGTGCCAGTGTTGTCGCGTTTAGCTTGATTTTCCCAGGGAGGGAGATGGAGGGAGGTGGGTACTGTTGCCCATGTCAATTGACTTGGTTAGGCAGGACTTTTCTGTCCTGCTTCTCTTAAGAGGAAAAATGAAGTGAGAGCCAAGCAAATGTTTTAATGCAGTCTTGTTTGTTCATCAAAGATGTACAAAATCCCTTTTCCCCAGCACAGGAAGACTCAAACGGCAGTGAGCAGTTTCCTTACTCCATGCTCCAGCTTACACTGGCCAGAGCCCATCTTCTCTCCTCAGGCCGGTATCACGGCTGTTCCCACCACTGCGTCTCATGTTTCTTTTCTGTCTTCCTTCTCACTCTGCTGCTTTTCTCTCACCTTTTCCTTTTAGGCTGTTCATTTTCCAGACAGCAAAGGCAGTTAAATTGTCACCTCCTACCTCTTGCCTTTTTCCAATCTCACAGCAGTAGTGATGGAGAACTCCATGTGAGGAACAGTCGTCCTCCTCACACAAGGTCGTCCAGGTTAATTTCAGCTGTTTAAAAAGGCAATTTGCATTAACAGGGCTAATTCTGCCCAAAGTGGATTAGGGAGTGCTCACACATACATTTCTTTGGCAGGGCTGTGAAAACTATAAATCCCAGCTGGTGGGTGGTATCAGACAGCTGAGGGCTGTAACATCTGCTAATGGCATAACTAGATCCAGGAGAAGAAATTCATCTACACAGTCAGAGAGACACAAATACCTCCACAAAACAGCAGCCAGCGTATATAAATATATACTGTCTACATAGTTGCTGTACCACTTTCAGCAAGGCTTGACCCACACAGAACTGTATCGATGCTCTCTTTTGTACTCAGCAGTCCACCCTAATGTTGAATACCCATAGTAAGGAAGAATCAGGTGATTTTTTTTTTTTTCCATACAAAAGACTTGTAAAAGGACTTGTGAAAACTGGCCAGACTTGTTAAATAGGATGTTGAAAAAGCTCTCTTTTGATCTTGTCTTCCTTGAGAGAGAAAGTGTCCAGTATTATCCTTTGATGAAGCTTGACTCATTTTAAAATACCATGAGGTTTTTACCTTAAATTCCACTGAAGAAAATTTTACTTTTGTTTCAGCTAGTCAATAAAATTAACAAAAAATGTGCCAGCCAAAGAACAACAACAACAACAAAAAAAGAAAACAAAAAAAAACCACCACTGCTAGAACAAAGGACACATTTACATGTGTTGAGCTCATTTTACTCTGGAATTGTTTCATCCAGAGGTAATAAAGATGAGTTTCTGGGCAATCTCTGAGTGCACAATAGATAGAGAAAAGTCTATTCGTTCTATGGCTCAGTTGCTTATTTTCTGAAGGACAATAGGAAACCTCTCTGCTTCATAGCTCTTCTCTGCCAAGGTAAAATAGAGCCCGTTACCTTTTCAGTTATTTATACATTATGATGGCTTTGAGTTGTTATTCTTCACCACATACCTACAGAGCAAAATAGAAAAGTAGCATTATTACGTATTGCTCAAAACCTCAGGGCTGGAAGCACAGAAAGTCGTCCACGAAGTCTGTAATGGATGGTGTTTGTGTAGACATCTAGTTCAAATCACAATCACGTTCCTAAAGGAAAATCAGTCCTTGCACAGGAAGAGTTGCAGAAGGTTTGTCAGCCATCACAGAGAAGAAGAAGGAAGAGGCTGTCTTTATGCAAAGCACAATGTCTGTGAGGAAACACAGAGTGATCGAGGCAGGAAGTACTCTTTGTCACCACAAGAAATTTTTGAAGTTAAATAGCTTAGTTTTTGATCAGAGTTTTAGAGTGTCACTGCCTATCTAAAATTCAAACAGACATTCAGCTTGCCAGCATCCAGCAATAGAGCTTGAAGGCTAGTAGATAGGAAAAAAAAATAAATAAATTGGTTAATAATAATATTAATTCAGTACATGAACAGGCATTCTAACATAAGCTGCAACCAGTGTGGTCTCACATAGTAACTTCAATGGAACAACAGCAGTTCCTGTATCTATATCTGTAACATTTAATGCTTTTTTAACTCTGGCACTACAGCCTTCAGTATATAGGTAGGACACAACCCAGAGCCTTTGGGCCTCACTGGTGCAGAGAAGCCAGCAATGGGCTGCCCTGAAAGCGTATCTCTGAGAGACGTTGTGTTAGATCACATTTGAGGAGCATACCTAATGGCCACACCTGATGGCCCTGAGGTGCCACCTGTGCTGTTCTCTGGTCCAGCCTGCACCAGATGATTGCATGGGCAGAGCTAAAACCTCTCCGTGCATAGGGGTGGACTGACAATAGAGCTGAGCTTTAAAAACGAGGGATAAATTAAACTGCAGAGATTGAGCAAGAAGTGGAAATACAGAGTTGGTATGTGAAGTGCCTGGTTGGTGTGCGTGCTCTGGTAGTGATTCACTGCTGATGAAAGCCCTTTGGAAAGGAGATGGAGACCAAACGACACGTCCCCACCATGGGAGAGCCATCGGGGCACTGGGGCAGGTGTGGTGGGAGCACAGCCCTGGAATCCAGGAGGGGCTGGCAAGCACAGGCCTCAGTTTGTTCCTGGGGGAAAGACCAGCACCTGCTAAACCCTGCAGTGCATCCCTCACTTTCACTGGCAGTCAGTGACTTCATGAACACTTCCCAAGTTACTGCAAAGCTGCTTCATATTTCTTGGCACTGATCCACAGAAGTGAGTGTAGATGAACATGGAGGGCTGTGGAAGGGGTGTTCACAGGGATTTTAGACTCTCTCAGGGCTGTGTCCCTAGGTGCTGGCTGTGGCTCTAAGGGCCTGCTGTTGTCCCATCCTTGCCCCCATCCACACTGAAACTCCTTCAGATAACTCTCTGGGTGAATGAGAGTGGCCATTGCCAAGAAGACAGTGTTAATCATTGAGTTTTTAATGTAATGACCAGTGTTGGAGTGAGAGTGCCACATACCTCATTTCCTTGGCTGATGGCACCAGGTGTTCTGGCTTTACATGAATGTCATATGGATGAAGTACACATGTCATTTGAGTGACATTACTCCATTCCCACTAAAGCCTTCCCCTTTCTAGCCAGCCCTAAAATGGTGGAATGGTGACACAAACCCCAGCTGCATGGGGTCGTGAGGCTGCAGAGAGGCAGCTGAGGGCCTGCCCCGTGGGGGGTCTGGCAGTGATTTGCTGGGTGCTTTGGGGAACTTGTCCATTTAGTCACAGCATCACAGCCTGTGCTCATATTGAAGTAAAAATTCTGTATACTTAGCAGGACTATTTTGTGATGTATATTTATATAGCATGTTGGGAATTATAAGCATTACATATCGTCTACTGCTGTTGCTACTAAATCACTAGCAGACTGCTTCAGGTTATGTTGTTTTGAGTTTTGTTTCAGTAGCTGAGACTATTTTCGTTTTGAATATTTTTTAGACAATATATATATATGCAGTTATACTCTTGCATTATTAATAGTTGCTTAAAGTTTTCCACAGCTCTGGATATCTCCTTCCACAAGAAAATGCAACAGAAAAACAACACAGGATGTATCGCTTGCTACAGCACTGTAGTGGTTGCAGTACTTCCCACAGCAGCAGTAATACTGCTCTGCTGGGTTGTAGTAGGCAGGCTGATCCTAGCAGGTGGACATGTATGTAACTCCATTAACATAACGAGGGCTATATTAGTTTACTCCAGCCAAGAAGGTGGCCCTGAACATCTTTTTGTGTTAGAGTTATTGTTTGAATGGGACACATTCAGCCAATGTAGTTTCATTTATGAGGAGTCATTCAATCAGGATTTTCATAGAATCATAGAATCACTAAGGTTGGAGAAGACCTCTAAGATCATCTAGTCCAACCATCAACTCAGCACCACTACACCCACTAAATCATGTCTCTAAGTGCCATATCTACACGTTTCTTGAACACCTCCAGGGAAGGAGACGCCACCACCTCCCTGGGCAGCCTGTTCCAATGCCTGACCACCCTCCCCGAGAAGAAGGTTTTCCTAATAGCCAACCTGAACCTCCCCTGGCACAGCTTGAGGCCATTACCTCTTGTCCTGTCACAGTTACCTGGGAGAAGAGCCTGACCCCCATATCACCACAACCTCCTTTCAGGTAGCTGTAGAGAGCAGTAAGGTCTCCCCTGAGCCTTCTCTTCTCCAGACTGAACAGCCCCAGTTCCTTCAGCCGGTCCCCACAAGCCTTGTGCTCCAGGTCCTTCACCACCTTTGCTGCCGTTCTTTGAACACACTTCAGGGCCTCGATGTCCTTCTTGTAGTGTGGGGCCCAAAACTGAACACAGCGCTCGAGGTGCGGCCTCACCAGTGCCGAGTACAGGGGGACGATCACCTCCCTAGTCCTGCTGGCCACACTATTTCTGATACAAGCCAGGATGCTTTTGGCTTTCTTGGCCACCTGGGCACACTGCTGGCTCATGTTCAGCCGGCTGTCAACTATCACCCCCAGGTCCTTTTCCTCTGCTCTTTCCAGCCACTGTGACCCAATCTTGTAGTGCTGCTTGGAGTTGTTGTGACTGAAGTGAAGGACCCAATACTTGGTCTTGTTGAACCCCGTGCAACTGGCCTCAGCCCATCGATCCAGCCTGTCCAGACCCCTCTGTAGAGCCTTCCTTCCCTCAGGCAGATCAACACTTCCTCCCAACTTGGTGTCACCTGCAAATTTACTGAGGGTCCACTCAGTGCCTTCATCCAGGTCATCAATAAAGATGTTAAACAGGACTGGCTCCAGCACTGACCCCTGGGGAACACCACTTGTGACCAGTCACCATTCACCACCACTCTCTCGGCCCAGCCAGTTTTTAACCCACTGAAGAGTACACCTGCCCAAGCCATGGGGTGCTGGCTTCTCCAGGAGAGTGCTGTGGGAGACAGAGTCAAAGGCTTTACTGAAGTCCAGGTAGACTACATCCACAGCCTTTCCTTCATCCACTAGGTGGGTCATCTGGTCACAGAAGGAGCTGTTAGTCCGGCGAACTGGGTCAAAGTCAGCTTTGTTGACTTTGTTGACTTTTTGAGAACATGTTTACTGAACTACAAGAATAACATTATTCTAAGGAAAAACCTAGTAGGATTTTTTCTACTCAGCTGTTTTAGAATTTTTACCTTTATTTATTCAAATGTGGACAACTGTGACTTCCCTGCATCAGCTCCCTGTTGCACTTGAACTCATTACACTGCTGTTCAGTCAGAATCAAATCACTGATACGGCTTCAGGTGCATACTGCAACCACGGACAACAACTAACCATCACTGTCAGTGCAAATGCATGTAAATCATGAGGAGTACAAAACCTCTGATGCTACCACTATTATGACTGATGCACTAAATTCTAGATATTTACTTGAACATTTATCACCATAATTAAACCATGAAAATGCATGCAAAAGCAGCCAGGCATTTATCTCCTATTAACAAAAAGGTTTTTAGAAGGACATTTCCCTGCAAACATCATTGCTTTAAATCTGGAAGCCTTCACATCCAATAATGGAATTATTAATTTCTGAAAATGACACTGGCTTTTCTTCTATAAACCCATTATTCAAATGTACTGCTGCTGTTTTCTAGCAATAAGAAATTAATGCCAAAATGCTTTATTCCTAAGGAGTTCCTAGTAGAATGAATTTTTTTGCCACTGCCTGTGCAGTTGCATTTGAGACTCAAAAGTGTAGATATCTTCCTAGGGATATTTTACAGCTGTCTTCTGCAAAGTGCAAATCACTGATCAGTGCTCTCAAATGAGGGCAAATGACTGGGACTCTTAGGCTGACATCCAAAATGTATACAGTAGGAGCACTGATGAGAAGTCAGTGCCATCCTAACAGCAGGCTGTCCATGCAGTACTGCCATCTAAGCAGCAGACGTAATGTTTTTCTGAGACCTGCTGCTGGTAGACCAAAAAGTTTTTGTGTCTCACTATATTCTCTGATCATGCAAAAGAGGGTGAATAAAGAAAAATGTGATGTCTAGAGCAGATTTCTTTCTAGCTTAGGAATGGCAGAGTTTGGTCACGTGGCCGAGTACAGCCTATGGCTACTCTTTTGCTGATTACAACAGCACGTCCAAAAAGAGCTAAGTGATTGCCAATGGCCTCAACTATGATCTTCGCTGGCACTAGGTGTCCATACAGCTGACACCTGTTTGTTTGTTGGCAGAAGAACAAGTATATGCCAATATTATGAACATATGCATTTTTTATGTCAAAGGTGTCATTTTAATACTGCTGTTATTTTAGAACTCTTCAGATTGTTTGATTTCCAAATGAGACTTCTTGTCACCACCGTTATTTATGGACAAACAAAACTATAGGTGACAAAAAGAGGGCTTACACCTCCAGGATCTAAACTAGTTATTGTTCCATCTGCCTTTGGCGCATAGTCAGCATGCCTCTCATTTTCACACATTTGAGCTGGCCTCTACTAGTATAATGATTAATATAAGTATTTTAGATATTAATTTGTTTAAACTTTGTTTTGTGCTTAGTGCTGCCAGCTGGTATCTTACCTCACTGTGCTTCATTTATTCCAGATAATTGATAAGAGCAAGAGAGACCCCTCTGAAGAAATAGAGATCCTCTTGCGATACGGACAGCATCCAAACATCATTACTCTTAAAGATGTGAGTACTCTTTGAGCCCTACAGTATTAAATGATTTTTGCTTTATGATCAGGCTCACCTACTATCTGAAAAATTCTCCAGTTTAAGGTCAGAGTTAAAACAAGATGCATTGAAATCAAGGTAAAAAACACGGCTTTAACAAATTATTGGTAAACAGTTGGAAAGACTGGTCAGGTTATACATTCTCCAAGTCCTATCTGACCGACCTTGGATAAAACCAAAGGTGCATCATGGTGGAGGACAACGAAGTATGCCTAGTTTTGCAGCACTTTGCAGAAGTTAGATCTCACCTAGAACTGTCCACATTATGGCAGATTCAGAGTTTAAAGAACAAAATCCTGCTTGTGTCACTGGCCAGTAACACATAACTGTTCAGACCTTAGAGAAGTCTATATAAATTTTCTAGTCACATACCCTCAGGAAAGTCTCACCTAATTCCTAAGCATTCAAGAGCATCTTAAAATTTGTGCAAATATATATATATATATATATATATTCTTTTCCATAAACATCTAGCATTGATGACTGTGACACTGTTATTGCAGTCCATATAAAGGGTTTTGGCATGAAATTGGCCATCATCCAATTTAGACAAAAAAATGTCATTTCCCACTTGCAGTTGACGTTGAGAGTAAATACATCTTGCAGCTCGTGTCAATATAGTCACCAGAATTGCAAATATAAACCCTATGATATCATTGGAAGCAGGTCTTGGCCAACAGTATAATACAGTTCATTTAGCTGATCTTGAGTCAAAGGGAAATATTGATATTTAAAATGGCAAATGTTACCCTGTGAAACGGGAAAGAGAGAACATTACTGAGAAGGAGGCTTGGTTGAGAGCCAGGAGACGTTTCAGGCTGTGTGAAGTTGTGCTGCTTTTAGCAGTTTGGTCTACTCTGCCGACATGATAGCAGATCAGGAAAGCTGCGTTTCTGTGTGGACGGATCAGCAAGTTGCTACAGACACAAGAAAAAGGTGATGATTAAGTCGTGTTATAAAGTTGCCTTTTCTGATGTTATACGTAATAAGCACATTTCCCACACGTTAGCTGACATTTTCTTCTTCCAACATCTTACACAAGCAAGCCAATACTGTGATTAAAGGGCCAACCTTTGCCAGGTTATGGGGTCCAAAATATGTACTACTCTTACAGGTCTATGATGATGGGAAATACGTGTACCTGGTGATGGAGCTGATGCGGGGAGGTGAGCTCCTGGACCGCATTCTTCGGCAGAAGTGTTTCTCAGAGCGAGAGGCCAGCGCTGTGCTGTGCACCATCACCAGGACTGTGGACTACCTGCACTCCCAGGGCGTAAGCATTGCTTTTTTGTTTCTCTGCAGCAACATCCTCAAATTCTAACATTTAGAAAAAGCAAATAGTTGTGATTATGTTTCTCTGAAATATAAACATATTTTTCCCCCCAAAAAAAAAAAAAAAAAAATTCAAAGAAGGTTATGTCTCATTCTTTTTCCATATTTAGAATTGCATTTGAGCTGTGAAATAGGGTCATAGGCTTTTTAGCCATTTCCCAGGTGAACTGGAGTATGATGACGTGGTATTTTCATCCCTGAATAACACTGATTTTCAAGTCCAAGTATCTTTCTGAGATAGTAATTGTTGCTGTTTATCACAGTAATTGTTGCAGCATTTCCTACAGTATATCTGAGTCAGCAGATAGGTAGAAAATCAAATGCTCAACTTTCAAATCGAAGCGGCAGTTTGATCAGCTGATGAAAAAGGTTTCTGACATGCTGTTAAAGAGCTGACTTCTAAAATCCAAGCTTTCTATATACAAGGGTTTGAAAATCTATCCTTTTCCACTTTTCAGGGACAAGCAGTTTGGACAACTAGTCAAATATTTGCTTCTTTTTCCTTTCATAGTTAAAACAAGCATGTTTTGTGCTTGGGCTTGCATGTTTTCATGATGGTTTTTCAGTGATTATATAATCAGTAAAGGCTGTTTTCCCAGCATGGAAGTACAGTACCTGTTGTAAAACACACAGCCACTGGGTGCCTACAGAGAGGATTTTTGTGAAAAATAACCTCACCCTCCAGGTGTGAGCCACTCGTATGAACAGTCACAAGCAGACCCTTACACAGTTTCCTCCAATGACCTTCCAGCTGAATGTTTTAGGGCTATCCAGGAGACCCTGACACCAATGTGTTTGTACAGCAGCACCCTCTGACCACCCTCAAGAAAGATGTCCCCTCTTAAAGCAGCTAGCTCCATCATGTATCAGTAGAGGTAGTAGAACACGTTCTGTCTGATTTTAACAGATTTTAAACTTTTTTTTTTCCTTCATTTACCTGGGGTTTTTAAGCAGCTTTTCTCCAAAACTGAAACATTTCAAACATGAGCTCTGACCTACCTCAAACAACAAACCACAAATGGCAGCCAACCCTGTATGCTCCTCCTCTCCTCACCCGTTATTCACTGCTTTCTCATTAAGGTGGTGCACCGAGACTTGAAGCCAAGTAATATCCTCTACATGGATGAGTCAGGAAACCCAGACTCCATCAGGATCTGTGACTTTGGCTTTGCCAAGCAACTGAGAGCGGAGAACGGCCTGCTCATGACTCCCTGCTACACCGCCAACTTTGTCGCCCCGGAGGTAGGATCACGTTTCAAAGCTGTGAGTGATGAACGGTATGTCGCAGAAAGCAGTCCGACGTCCCTCTCGCCCTTTTCTCACTGCCTTTCAAAGAGAAGCAGGGGAGAAACCAGGCTACAAGCACTTTCACAGCTTTTATTACTGCAAGTTTCCTATTCCTGACAGTCTTTTCGGGGCAGTTGTTTTTCTCCTGGCAGAGAAAAACTGAACTGAATAGGGCTTAAAAGGGAAATCTTTGTATCAGGAATAAGATCTCGAAGAAGTACCTATGGATGAAAACCTTACAACGCTCAAGTCAGTGGGAACTTTGCCATTGATCTAATCAAGCTAAAGAAACGTTTCTCCTCTTGAGCTTTTCAAGTACTGATCCCACTGTTACTGAAGATGTGGAAACTATAGTAAAGATAGGAAAACTGTACAGGTCTTGAAACTGCTCTCTCCCAGGCCTATCTGTCTGTCCTTACTCTCATTTTGGAAACAAGGAGTGAATTTCTTAGTGGCATCAAATCTCTGGGCTTCCTATACCAGTTTCTTATACCTTTCTCTGCAGAGTTGTTAATAGAGCAAAGACTGTTTGATGTGAGTAACAGCTCAGAACCTACCTGCCCTTTTCTGCTGAGTTGCAGTGCCTCGTGGTTCCCATCACTACCAGAGCTGACAACACCTGTGTGAGGAAGGAGAGGGCTGCTTTCCCATTTTTACAAATGTGGGAATGGAGACAGACCAAATAAGCCCAGGACTGGGGGAGAGGTGGCTCTGCAGTGCCAGTGAGTGCTGCTCCTCTCACTCACCCCCACTGCAGTGGGGTTCGGTTCCCACAGCTGTTTGGGTGGTTTGGGCTGTTTGCTGTGTTGGACACTTCAGGCTTTTGTAGCTGCTTCCTTCCAGTGAAGCGCCAAGGGGCTATATTCCTGGGTTATTTTCTATTTCTTGTAGTGATGCTCGTCAACAGTTCTTGTATTTGCAATAAATGACTTCAAATATGTGTCTACCTCTTGTAGTCATGATCTCTATAGAACAAACAAACAAACAAAAAAAAAAAAAATGCAGAACTACTGCCTTTCAATACTTTATCTGTCCTCTACTGTCAAATACCACTTTCTCTCAGTTGCTATCTTTCAGTAATCTTTTGTCCTCTGTAACTGTCCTCCACGAAGTGCTGATCTGTGTGGATGTAACTGGGAAGTGAAAAATAGGGTGATCTTTCTGTACATGGTCCTTTCATGATGCCAGAAGATACAGGCAGTACACAGCCTTCCAGCATCAGAAAGAGAGTTTGTTAAATTGAGACTGTTGCCAGGGGCAGTATAAATTCAAAGTAGATTTTTTTTTTCAGCAAAAACCTTCCACTGCCAAGACAGATTGGCTTGTTATTTTGTTGCTGTTTGGTTGGTTTTTCATTTTAGATACTGGAATGAGCTATGTAAAATTTATCAAAATAAGTAACAAAAGTTCTGTGGCACCAGAGCAGTTTAATTTCCAAACCAAAAATACATTATGTTTGCAAGATTTAAATCATTGAGGTTTCCTTCAAGATACAATGTGATTAAAACAGATGTAAATATTTTTCGTGATAGGCTATTTTGTATGGGGTGTGCAGTCACAGATGTTGCCAGCCCAATGCTGTTTCAGCTTAGCCTCTCCTGATTTGAACTGAAAGCAGAGCTCACACTCCCAGACATTCGTGATGAGTAAGACAGGTCCAGCTAATGCAGGAAATGTCGGAGATTAATTGAAACATTACCAGAACTGGCAGAGAGCTTACATAAAGCCGTAAGTGCTTTTACATTATACCTGTGATATAATGCTGCCCTGCAGCCTGGACCTGACTTTGGTATTCTCTGAGACCTGCTGCAGCATCTGCAATATGCTTGTGACACTGAATGAGAAGGCAGAAAATCAGCTGGAATGATGACACAAGAGGACAGTGGCAGAGGAATGATAGCATGTTTGCGTACCTGAGTCTCCCTTTATTGTAGAAACGTTAATTTGTAGATCAGTTGAGAATATGGGAAAAGCTGAAAGGCCTCCGACAGAAAGGAGCACTCTGCCACCTAGTGTGAATGATGTTATTTGCAGAGAGCGAACAGCGACAGAACAGCCTATGGGTCCCTACAGTACTGGGTAGAGTAAAAGGACTTCATTCTGCAGATTTCCTTCAATATCTGAGAAGAATGTTGTTTTTCCTGTTAGAAATGATAAGATTATTATATTTCATGGCCTGTTTGTATTACAGCTGACAGAAGTCTATATTAATAACGCTGTTAATCCAATAAATCAGAACATATAGAATGAGAGGGGTTTAGATGAGCATCTGAGCCATTATCAGAACTGAACGAACCCAGCAGAAGCTTGGTCCTTGGCACTGCAGTGCTCTGCCATGGGTGGAGCTAAGAACCAGCTCATGCATGTATTTCAGATCCCTCCAAATTCTTTCGTGGCCTGAACGCTTCTATGTGATAAATTCTTCAGCAATCCACTGAAGCTCTTTCACTCAGCTTGGATTTCTTGCTTTCACTTAGGTTTGTTTCTAGGACACATGCCTGTTCAGTTTGCCCCTAGAGCAAATACTAATCCTTCTGGCCAAAGTTTCCAGCGCATGCTCCTGGCAGCCACATGTTCTCACTTTAACCACGGTTGCAGAAGCCTGCTGGACACATTTTAGAAAAACAGTGTCACTAGCTAGTAACTCTCACTGTCTGCTGTTATCCATGGGAAGAGGTTGCTGCTGAGAAGTAACTGCCACCAAAGCTTTCCCAGGGAATGGCACAGAGTGAATCTCCCTGTCACCTAGCAGAGTTGTCGCAAATTGAACGATAGCATGCAGCAACACCATGCTATTTTGGGATTGTGTAACCACTTGCTTAGTAGCTGGCTCCTCTAAACTTCATAACTGCCGCATTTTTCTGTCATTTGCCTTTGCCTCAATTGCACTTGATTATTTGAGGAAGACAGTGGTAGCAATGAAAATATAACTGCTTAAGAATCAATAAGAATGCCTACACCAAAAAAATAAATGTTGGGCATTCAGTCTCGTATATGAAGCAAGAAACAACTGAGTTTGGCAAATAGCAAGGAATTTTATTCCAAAAGTACTAACATAAGAGAGGGGCAATGAATGCAAGAACTAAAGTAGTATAAACAATTAAAACAGCCAGGGAGTGCACATGGAGTGCAGGAGAGAAAGGCAGCAGCAGGATTTTTACCAGCTGTGCCAGCAGGAGAAAGTGTGTTTTTTTCTGCATATGTTTTTAAGGTGGCAAATGTTCGTGCAGCAGAATACCTGGCAGATGGTTGTTTTACCTCCCATCATTTGTAAAATCTGTCAAGACAACATTTTCTGAAACTGTTTTTATCTAGCAATGCTTGGTCTTTTCTGTGATAAACTTCAAATATCTGAAATCACTGCTGGGTAATAAGCCTCCAGGTTAGAGAACGACTTGCTGAATTTGTACATTCCTTTTTCAAGTGTTTTGGGGAAAAAAAAAAAAAAAAAACTGATCCACCAAAAGGGGACTAAAGTCTTCTTGTGTGTCAGAACTGAGGTTAAATAAACAGAATGGTAGTTTGTTTTTATGAACAAGTGGAAGATGCGGAGGTGGCTCCTGAGCCTTTCTGAGCCAAACAGAAACACAGTTCATCCCCTAATCTCAGCAGTGGTGCGTCAGTCAGTGACCTTGCGTTCACCTGGACCTGCAGTGACTCAAACAGGCATTTCTTCTGGTATGCATTAGCACAGATGAAATCCAGATTATATCCATGCTGGTCTAACTGTCCATCCCGTACCAGCCCTGAACATACCAAGATATCTGCTGAGTACCATGAGGTTTGCTTCCTCCATAAGGAAAAGTGATTGCCTCATTAGCTGTTACATCCAGTTTAAATGTTGCCACTTTTCTTAAACTTGAAGTGAGATAGGAACAAGCCTTTTAGCTTTCTTTGCAGTTGCAATGCGTCGGTGCTAGTCTGACATTAAATATGAGTTAGCGAGCACCCATTTGCTCTATCAGCTCGAAATAAAGCTCGGACACACCCATCACTGTCACTCAGCCCTATGCTTGTTGCATCCACAGTGGACTTGGTGACCTCTGTGGTTGGAGGACACATCTAAAAGTATTAACTAGCTTTCTTCAAGAAATGATTACAAAGTTGAAATAAGCAGAGGGTTGCCCTGTGTAACGGTGTGGTAGGTGACCAGACAGGCAGTCAGGCTGTTGAAGGCCCACAAACCTCCTTCAGCTCCATCCCTGCGGAGGTGCCACTGCATATCAACCTGCAGATCCCAGCCTGGGCTCCACCTTGGCCCACACTGCTACTAACGTTTGGCTCCTGAGCAGTCACCTCTTCAAGCCCTGGAAATGTCACCAGATAAAACTCCTGATCAGTGCTTTTTGCAACCCAGAAACAAAAATTCAAGAATTGGTTTAATCTGTTTTCATCCTTGTCTTTTTGTCACACAGGTCCTTAAACGCCAAGGTTATGATGCAGCCTGTGACATCTGGAGCTTGGGGATCCTGCTGTACACCATGTTGGCAGGGTAAGCCAAGAGGTTTTCCTCCAGTGGGCATTCTTCAGCAGTGATTAAGCCAGAAAGGAGTCAGAGACAGAGACAGCAAACTGCCTGGCCTCCTCTGGTAGACATACTCAGTTGTATGAGGCAAGAAAAACAGATGCCATCACCTAGAATTAGAATAAGTTTTTCCAAAACACATAAATATTTTTCACACTTTGCAACTACCTTGGGTTTTTAACAGCCTGGGCCATAAATGTTCACTGAGACTTAGAGGCTCACTCACCACGTAAGCAGTGTGAAAGTTTTACACTGGGAGAGCAATGTAGGAGTGGTGTGTGGAGAGACAGATCACGGGAACCTTACCCATACGAGGAGATTTGTTCATTTCTATTAATAGATGTATTCTCTTCAGCTTCATTCTTCTCCTATGGTTGTTGTTATCGAGGTATCTGAGCACCTTTAAAGGCTGTTAAACTGTTCTTTCTGCACTTAAAAGAAAGTAAGAGTAATGTGATCAGGTGAGAGGTGCTGACTATTTAGGTGCCATCACTGCATTAGGGATGCTCTTGTTCATCCTTTCCAGAGGAAAGCAGTTGGAACTGACTATTGTTTGCACCTGGGATGTTATTCTCCTCCCATCATCACTATGAGCAGAGCGTGCTCAGACACCAAGGTCTAGAGCACCAGTCTAGGATCCTGTTAATGACACACTTTGAAGTTTCAGCCAGTCCTGAACTCTCAGTGCATCCCTCTCTATAGTTACAGAATGGAATAACAGTCTGCATCTCTTTGGGCTGAACTTCTGTGAAATCTGAAATGTTTGTGGAAATTACAAAATACAGGGTGAAAAAGTGAACGTGCTATTACAAACCTGGGGGGATTGGAAGCTGTGGCCAAACCAAGGCATCTGTTTATCAGCCTAAAACCCAAACTGGCAGGCTTCCAGGAGAGAAAAGACAGATGGAAGGGAGGGTATAAAAAATCCGAGATACCCTCTTCTTCTAAACCTAGACAGCTGTTCAAGATCACAGAGTAAAATTTGGCCTGGTAAATTTTAGTCACCTGCAAAACCTAATCACTTGTCACTTTATGAAGAAAAAACCTGGGCCCTGTGCATGTGACACTGATTTTATAAAGATGAGTACATGTTACTACTGATTTCTGACTGGCTAGATCAGGAAGATTAAATTTGAATAACCCATTGCACATAATTTGTTTTGTCCAGCAGACTTGCATGTTATAATTAACAAAGGTCTACAGAATAGATTACAGAGGAGTTGGGGTTTTTTTGTTTGTTTCAGATACAATTTTTTCTCCTTTCCTATTTTTACCTTGTGTTCCCATTATAAAGGTTCTTCTATCAGCAATAAAGCTGAGTCAAAATAAGTAAAAAAAAAAGTAAAAACCTGTGCATTTTTAAAAAAGAATGTCACATTCCTTTCAACACAAGGAAACATTTCACTGTGTATTTTGAGTGAAACTGAAGAAAACATTTCTGTGGTTCGTTCTAGAAGCAAATTCCTGTTGTAATGAATGGTATTTATCATCAGATCCTAGAAATTATATTCTTGCAAATTACACTTTTTCCTTTCATTTTTAATAGGTTCACTCCTTTTGCAAATGGACCAGATGACACCCCAGAGGAGATTCTGGCCAGGATTGGCAGTGGCAAATATGCACTTACAGGAGGAAATTGGGATTCAGTATCTGATACTGCAAAGGTCAGTGGACAGTTTCTGAGATTTTTTTTCTTGTTCTCTTAAATGGGCTGGCAGTCTGCAACTGTAACAGAGATAGTCAGAAGGGTTATTTCTCAGTGCCTTACGAAATAAGAGCTTGCTTGTTTATGTTTGTACCACTCAGCAAGATATAGTGTTAGGAATTTCAGTAGGTTTTGTAATTAAACTAAGGCATAATATAACACCATCAATTATGAACACTCTCAATATTAAAATAGCACAGAGCTCTTTTGTTGTGCTACTGAACTTTTAGAAGAAGCGTAGAGTAGTCAATGCCACAAACACATGGTCTATATGAATCACTTTTTTGATCCACAAAGTTAAGCATCAGCAGTCAGTTTATAAACTAGCATTTTTAAGTCCTGTACTATCTGCAGTTGAGGCTGCCCATCTGTCACAAAGCTTGGAAACTCCAGGAGCTGGAATTCACACTGAACCTGAGACTTTTGGGCATGAATCTATGCACTAGTCTGTGAGATAGACGGGTGGGCAGGAAAGCTGGAGAGCTTCCAGTTGTCTGGCATAAATAAGAAACTTTGACATGGTTTATATATTCCCCCAAGGGATTTCAGTATACAGTATCCAATGGAAAAACATAGATATATTCCATCATAAAACTGCAAGCAATCCTAGCAACTCACTCATCCTGTTACCAACACCTATGAGCCTCATTGTCAGACAATGAATTTTTCAACAGATGTCAGGTTTGAAATTAAGATATTCAGATGTGGTAGAACCAATCTCACTGAATATTAGCTGCCTTGAATGTTCAGTTTTGTTCTGAGCTTCTCTTGTAAGCAGGCTCTGGAATTGGTGGGGAGATGCCTCCAGATGGCAGCCTCTCTAGGCAGAGTTTATCACCCCTATAAGGCCACCAGTAATCATTAACATTCACTCAGTAAGCTGCCACATTATCTTTTGATTGGATTATCAGTTGAGAATTGAACATGACACCTGAACATTTTTGAAGATCAGACTTCACACTTAGAAAATGTAAAGCACATCTGAAATGCATCCCTCTCTCCATTGGGCAGGCTGGTGATGACATGGCCATTGAGATCTTAGTCAGCCCAGTCCTGCTGTTAATTACTATTTCCCTTTTACTGTTTGTTCCTTTTAAACTCAGGATATCGTCTCTAAGATGCTGCACGTAGACCCTCATCAGCGCCTCACGGCAGTTCAAGTGTTGAGACATCCATGGATAGTGAACAGGGAGTATCTGTCTCAAAATCAGCTCATCAGACAGGATGTTCACCTGGTGAAGGTACATCCTACACACCTGCCTGTTCTTTTCTTGGAGCAAATGCTGGGGATTTTGTATTATATATTCTGGAAAGTGAGAGACGAATTCAGAAAATAGTTTGCCACAGAGGCCAAATTTAACATGGCACTGTACTAACAGTAAAGCTCCTTGACCCATCATCTGCTTGATGTTTTTAACTTCCAGCTGTGTTCTGATGACCTGGTGGGGCTCTGTGTATGTAGTGCTCCCCACTGCTTTGAACCAGGCACCCCAGCTGTCTGCCAGCCAGCAGACATTGTTATCATTGCATGGAAATTGGCCCTGCACCCAGGGGGTTGGACTGGAAAAGGGAGGGAAGAAGCATCACAGAAATAAATTTCAGGCCAATGTTTTCTATTTTACAGGGTGCAATGGCAGCCACTTACTTCGCTTTAAACCGAACACCTCAGGCACCACGGCTGGAGCCTGTGTTGTCCTCTAATCTGGCTCAGCGGAGGGGCATGAAAAGACTTACCTCAACCAGGTTGTAGCAGTAACCCCACGGGGCCTCTTTGGAAACCCACAGTTTATTGTTTGAGAGATTCATCTTTTCTTGGTTAGTAGAACTTTTTTGGACGACTTGCACATGAAATCACCAGAACTAGCAGAAGCCCAGCATAAGGCAAAGTTTGCCTTTGCTCCATCATTTCTTTTACATTCCAGCCAGGATCCTGAGTTTAACAATTTCACAAAGATGTGCCAATTTTGCCGGTAGCTCTGTTTCCTCATTGAGATAAAGCCAAATAAAGTAGATATGCTCCATCCTTCCCTCCCTAGGAAATACTATTTTTGAGTCTTTAAGATGTTCCACAGGAACATAGTTTTCATTTTGTTTCTCAAGAAAAGCACTTTTTGTAATGAAGATACAGTCCGGTTCGAATGTCTTCAGCAGTTCCCGCAAGTGTCATGAGGATGTGGCTCAGTTGGTCACCACTCACGCCAGAAGAGTGAAGGTTGCAGAGACACGTGGATAATACCTTACTTGAAATGAGTGCTAAACAACATGAAGGAGAGCAAGCTGTCGGTTGTGGAGATACCTTCAGATTTCAAGAAATCTTTTGCACTTTGTCCCTGCCCTCTCTGGAACAAAGTCAGCACTGCTCGAGGAGGAGCACACGGCATAAGCTTGACTTAGTCGGAGGCCTGGTCCTCCAAAAGCAGAAAGTCTCTGAGAAGTGTAGTCCTCCGAGGATGTTATTAGGTCTCATTGGGACTGTGAGAAAGCATTTGTGTAAAGCAGGAGGAATAGGAGCCTGTGGTTGAGGGGAGACAAAGGCGTCTGGTCTTGGCTCGTGAAGAGTAGGTCTGGGAGGAAGGTGAGGGGGCAGGATGGTTGTGAGGACAACCAGCAAAGCCACCCACAGAAGCCTCCCAGGGAGCTGCCTGTGCTTCAGAGGCAGATGGAAGCTCCCTTTAAAAGCAGGGGACAGTCCCTCACCTGGGGCAGTTCAGAAGAGGGACTGTGGGTGGCTGGGCTGCGGAGGGGCGGGAGGGCCGGTGCTGCTGTCCTCCCTCACCAAGTGCTCCGGACCTGCTCGGGTGGGCCGGCTGCCTCCGGCCACAAGCAGGGCCACCACCAGCCACTACTCCCTGCAGGGAGTGCTGGCTTCTGAAGGGCCCAGTCAACTCCATCACGAGCTTTAATAATAATAATTATGAGGAGAAACAGGAGGATGCTGTGCTTTTATATTTATATAAATATATACATGTATATTTATATATATATACATAAAAAATTCTGTACCTAATACCTGGATTTTTCAGGTTCAGGGAAATAAAACTTGGTTTAAAAGGTCTCAGCAAAGCGGACCTTTTTTTCTCATTCCCTGAGCTACTTTTTTTATTGTTTTTCTTACCCATCATGGCATATGGTGGTCACGAGCTGCCCAGGATTCTTCTTTGTAGTGCATTTGTTAATTTTTGTTCTCCGAGTGAATTTGGTCACCTCAGATGCTTTGTGGGAGAAGCTAATGTGCTATATCGGCTTTTTGTCTGTTGTGAAGAGGAAAGAAAAGAAAAATGTGAACATAGAGATTTGTGTGCTAGAGATGGCAATTTTCTTTGCTGGGTATTGGTGCATCGTGGTGCCGAACTGGAGTTACCAGATCAGGGCATCAGTGTCCAAGGGGACGAGGAGTTGCATTTGCTATAGCAATATGCTTCCTAAAACCATCTATGTTCCAGTGTTGACTGAACTTTGTTTGTTTGCATTAGTATTTTTAAATTTAAATTTATTCTTAATAATTTAAACCAATATTTAATGTCCAGGTTTATGTGCTGTGCACACGGGAATGCTGCAAAGCAGCTCTCCTTGAAGGCCTTCTCTTTTCTAGAATAAACAATGCTGTGAAACTTCACATAGAGGATGAATTGGCTTGAATTGGTGTGAGCGAATATGCACAGGTGTGTCTATGTGTATTTACACAGCAGCAGAGAATAATTTGCTTTATTCTCTACTCTGGCTAAGCTGCACTCAGCATCAGCTTTTTGCTGCCTTTACGCTTTTCCTCTCATTAGAAGTTAATTAAGTTTCTTACATTTCTGCTGTCAGCACACTGAGAGGTGTCCTGGCTGATGCAGAGATGGGAGAAGGGGGTCCAGGGGCCAGGCCCCTGGGTGTGACTTCTGTCCTGCAGGAAGGCAAGGTGGGCACAGGGATGCTAAGGCATCTGGAGGGAGGGCTGGATTTTCTGGCATCCCAATTGATTTGGACTGTTTCAACAAAACATCTTTTTAATGTGTAGTTGTATATGGGCAGAAAGAGTGTTGTAAATTTTAGGTACAGTTTTTGTCTCCCACAGAGATTTCCTGGTCATCTTTCATTAGTTCAGTTTGGTTTCTCTTCACAGCTATTGGAAACAGACTGATCCCTTCTTGATGTACTCACTCTTAACTTTTTAAGTGGTCTTTTTGTTGTTGTTACTGTTTTTTTTTTCCATCTGAATATTGTTGTAGGCCAAGCTTACAGGATGCCATTCTTCCAGAAGTTCAATTGTTTGAATCTGTTCCTCATTTAGCTCTTTCTAACCCACCAGCTATCACCCTACATTAACCGTACAAGGTTTGGGCCATGTACAGGATGCTACATGTTGATGCTCATTAATTAGTTCAGTTTATAAGTCCATCAATTACATATAGTGTAATCTCTGGAGTGCCACAAGGGTTTCTTATGCCACTGTCCCACAGCTTCAGCCAGCATGTGCCAGCGCTGTGCTAAAAAAGAGAGCCACTCACTTTCTCTTGACCTCAGCTGCTCCTCTGTGCTTCTGCAGCTCCCTTATCCAGGTCACCACGGGGCAAAGCAAGTGCATGGCATCCGAGCAGGTGGCTGGGGGTGGCAGCAAGGTGCCAGCTCTGCTGTGTTGCAGCACTGCCTGCACATCAGCGTAGCTGCAGCTGGGCCCTCTGCTGAGCCGGACTCAGGCAGCGTGCAGTTGGGCTTGGTAGAGAAGCAGGCTGCCCATGCCAGGTTGTGTACCGAGAGGTGGGAGACAAATCCAAGCTTTGAGAAGTTTGCCACAAGTTTGTGTAAAATGCTAGTGACCAGAAGGTGTAGGCTCTCAGATGATGTGCCGTGGGGAAATGGTGCTGACTGTGTGTATATTTGCCACCGTCGAGCTTGTAAAGAAGACAGGAGAAATGCTGAGGTTTGTTTTTAAATCATCCATTTTCACAGAGGAAATTCCTGATTTGGTAGAGTGTGACAGCAGTTTAGGTCCCTCACAGGAGGAAGGCAGACAAACATGGAAGGTGAAAACAGATTGGCAGAAAAGGAGGTATCTTAGCTTCCACACAAAACTGATTTTCATTCAGGTTTGTTGAAGCTGTATCTTAAGAGTTTTGTAGCAAAAATGCCAAAACTAACAATCAGAAGCAAAATTCCCTCGCCAAAATCTGCAACCTGCTCCTTTAAGCAAGAGCCAAGGGAGCTCCAGGCCAGGTGTCTGAATCCTGAAAGACAGGCATGAGGCACAACTGGGCCAGCCCACTCAGATACCCTTTAGATTAAAAAAAAGTTTAGAATAGTGCTAATTAGATGTTTTAGTACAGTTCATAACAAAGGAAAACGTGCAAGCCCTTTTCCATTTCTCCATTTGAAGCATACATCCCTGTCCCAAAAAAGCGTGTGCCCTTACCTGCTCCTGGCTCTCTGCGTTCTCTGAGGCTGCACCTGGACCTGGCCCCACGCTGCCCCCGCCACAACTGCCCACAGCAGGCACAAGGAACCATCACACATCCCCTCTGGTTCTCAAAGCAAAAACTGAAGCATTTTTACTCAGAAAGTGAAGGTAAATGTGCGCATAACTAAAATTCTCAGTATTTAGGTGAAGAGTGGGTAAAAGACTGTGCAGAACAAAAATGTTACAGAACAAGTAAAAGACACAGTAGTTCCTAGAGCCAGATTTTACTTAAAACATATTTATGAGTTTTGGGAGCCTAGACCTTGCATTTCCACATGCAAATGGGTGACAACATGTGCAAGGCAGCCAGCTAACCAGGCATCTGACCATGCATGTAAATGCTCACATGCACGCGTAAATGTTCTGCAGCTTGAGGTTCAGAGTTTAATCATTGCGTGTTCTGTATCTGCCTGTGCTGTGTTAACCATGATGTTCACTGTTGCACTCTACAACCACTCATTCTCGCCTATGTGTACGTAGTTGCAGATTCAGTTTGTGCTCTGCTACATCTCCTGAATGGATGTGGTGGTTCTAATTTTCAGAGATGTCATAGCCTGAAAAGCAAGTGGGAAAATGCATGCCTTTTTGGATAAGGCTGAAGTTTGAAAGGGGAAGCTGGAAACAGGTATTTGGAAGTGCAGAAAATGAAAACTAGTTGCTAAAAGATTATTTCTGATTGTTCCAAACCTTGCCTCCCTTAACTCTTGTTGTATCAGTACCTTATTCTGTAGGCAGCTTCAGTGAAATCTGCGGCCAGCTGAGAGCAGGGTCCCCCTCGTGTCACGGAGGTGGAGTGGGGCCATTAGGTGACGAGGTGTGCAGGGTGTTACCTGGGCAGTACCAAATTAATTTGACAGCATATGAACGATGATCTAGCACTTTGTTTACAGGCTCCGTATTCATGTTTACAGTGATTTCTGAGGCTCATGCTTTTTCCGTTTTCTGTATGAAAAGGGCAGCCGGTGTACAGATATTTATTATGTTTAAAAGCGTTTCTGAATAGATTTTTTTTATAGTACATGGTTTTATGAAGTGTAATATTTTTATAGCAGATTGATGATCTTTGGACTTTCTATATTGTTACACACAACTGTTTGCAGATAAGCTCTCCTTTTTCTGTGCACTGTGTCCTCTGTTGCTGCTGCTACTGCTGCTGGCCTCAGCTGATGCTGCCCGCACCACGCGGGCTGACAGCGTCCTGAAGCTGTGCGAACGGACTGCAAAGAGCTGTGACCAGGCTGAAGGGTGCCGGGACTGGCCGGAGGGAGGGGGAGCCGAGCTGAAGTAGGGCAAGGGCTGGCTGCTGATGGCCCCAAGGAGAAGCCTCAACGCTTACCTTTGTCTGTACTCCACCGTTTCAGCTTGGCATGCCCATCCTTTCCTTTCTTTATAAAGAAATAAAAAAAAAAAAAAAAAAAAAAAAAAAAAAAAAAGAAAGAGAAAAAGGATCCTGCTTGGTTTTGCACAATTCCTTTCCAGTTCCCAAGCACTGTCCATGTTTGAACGCTAGGTGCTGGTGATGGTAAACGCACACTGTTACCTTTCCAAGTCGCACCTGGAGCTGCTACCTGTGTGCAACCTGAGTACTCAAGCCTCTGATTCGGGAAGCAACAAGTAAGCCTGTAACCCCCACTGGGCAGACAGCTCACCCAGCAGACAAGTTTGGAGTTTCACTGCCAGAGAAATGCGAGCATTCGCACAAGCTGCCTGGCATGGATTTCCCCTCAGAGACCTTCCATGGCATGGTTCTTCTGAGAACTGCTGGCAAGCAGTCTGCATAGCCTCCTCTGCTTGCTGAGCTTGCCCGTGACCACAAAGCAGAACCAGCCTCTCCTCCTCAGAGGGATGGGTTCTGCCCCCCTGGCATTACCACTATTACATTGCTGTTCCCCTCTGTGACTTCCATCACCCCAATGGCATAACAGAAGTGATGAGTCCAGCTCAGGAACTGCATTTGGTACCAAACAGAGACAAATTGTGTGCAATTCAGGTCCAAGAAAGGACAGCAAAGCCAACTTGGACTTCAAATACTCAGCACAGGATTTCTGCTCTCCCCGTGGGTAGCCTCATGCCTCTGTTCTCCTACCAGCTGCTCCTGCCTTCCTCCCACTTCTGTCATTTCTTTTCTCTGTTCCTAACAGAAGTGACCCTTTCTGCTTCTTTACTGCTTATGGTCCTTCATCACCAGGACATTTGTATGTCCCTCTCCATCCTCTTCGTCATGCCCCTGTGCCTTCCACAAATAACTTCTCCTTTCCTTCATCAAGTTTTTCCCCTGAAGGTCCATCCTGTGGCCTCCCTCTCCAGGGAGGCAGGGCAACAACTGCTGTACTGTTTAGGCTTAGTGGTTAAAAAAAAAAAAAAAAAAAAAAAAAGAGGCTTTTCTGGAGAGCCCTTATCATATGCAAGAACATCTGAATAGGAAGACAGAGAGAAAAAGGTTTCCTCTTCCTTCCCCACTTCTAATTCCTTCTTTAACTCCTGTGGTCCAGAGTGACCCAAGCTCAACCAGTGTTTGACATACATAGCTCTGCAGAGGACGTGGCTAGGAAGCCATTCCTATCTGAACAGCATCTCATTCCCAGGCAGCAGGACTGCTGGCTGAGGGCCTCAGGCACTACAGCACAGCAGATAGCAGGTAGTAACGATAAAAGATGATGTCCAAAAATCATGAGAAGCACAGATTTTGCACTACAAGTTATGGAGCAGAACTGAAGACATGGATTTCAGTCTATGGCCAGCTGTTCAGGTTAACCACAGATTGCTTCGTGATGCATTGGCTGCTGACAATGCTGTACGCCCATTTGTTGGTGGCAAGGTGGAAGAAGGGGATGTCTGTGTATTCATCCAGTTGGACTGGAGAGCTATTTGTGGTGCTCTGGATGTTTTCTAAACATCCAAATTTGGCCAAAGCCCAATTCCACTCTTTGTTGGGGAAATTAGTCTATAACAAGGCTGGTGAGTCACAGCCTGCAGTGAGGCTGCATGCTGTGCTGGCTTGGCACGCTCCTGCCTGATTGATTCTTCCCGTCCTTCAGGTTCTGCCGTCAGCAGTAAAAATAGCCACAGTCACAAGCCTCACACCTTCCCTACTGCAGAAAGCAGGCCTGAATTCTAATGCTAGTTTGCTTGCTATGACATGCAGGCAAATACTCAGCAACCTCCAGTGCTTTTACCCAGACTCTCCAGTTGTCACGTTGCTGTCTGGGCTCCTCTTTCTGTTGTAAACTCTGCTATATTCAGTTATTTGCTTTACTTGCCCATTCAGGCTAGCTGCTTCTCCACCTGTGAAGCTGGTGTGAAGCACGAAGGTGTGTTCTTCCCTAGCATTTGACCTAGACAAGCAGATGGACTTTAAGTGTGAATGTCCACTGACTTTCTACAGTGACCCCAAACAGGTGGGGCACAGCAGGGAGGTCACCCCCCAGTGTCTGTCACCATCTCTTCCTAGAGTCAGAAGCTCTGTACTGAGAGAAGAAGGTTATTGGATTAATGCATATGAGACTTTTCCTAAAGGCCTGAATGTATTTCACCTGTTGGTACTAAACACTTCAGCTTTTAGGGATGGCTGCTGTTATATTAGAGCCCTAACCACAGTGAACAGAAACAACCTGCACCTTACTTCTTCAGAGAAGTGATGCAGGTGACCCATCAGATTTTACACACTTTTAACCCTGCTGACCTTCTGTGATGTGGACCGCCGGTCTCATTGTAGCCACCAGCCTGCTGCCATATGCTACAGGGCTGTGGCCTTTGCGCTGGGTCCTCAGGCTAATACAGGTAGGTAAAAAACTCTGTCAGGGGATGAACAACGTTTCCCACCATCTGTGCCATATGGATAAAACATGTAGCAAGAGCTGGTAAATGGTGTTGCCCCCCAAAAGCAAAAAAACTTACTGGCCTAAAACCAAAGCAAGTGGCAACAGCATTAGTAGTGCACTAATCCTGTGAACCACAAGAGGGCCTTAAATAAACAGATGCCAAGCATGAAGGAAACCTTCCAGTACAAAGAGATGAGCAAGGCTTAAATCTTGAATAAGCTCTCCAATTAGAATTCAGCTGTTTTAAAGAGAATGAAAAATAGATCACAAAACCTTCAGTTCTTAAATTCCCAATGCCTGGAGCCAAGTGATGAGCTGTGAACTGACGGACTCCCTGCAGATTCTGCACATCCACTGAATAACCCCAAGACACATGGACAGATAGGCTGCAAGATCCCGACTGTAGTATCCTTGGTATTTAAAAAATAAAAAATAATTAAAAAATAAAAAAGAGTGTGGGGAAGGGAACTAAATTGTCAATAACCAGTGCAGATGCTTATAATAATGCATAGTGATAGTGGAGCTTGTTCAGGCAAATTACCACCACCCTAACACACGTACACAGACAAATGCACACAGCCTCAAGATGTGTAAATGTTAGCAATTCCGTAAGATGTATTTCTGGCAAATCCTAAAACTCCTAAACAGTCCTAAACATTGTCTACTGAGAGCTGTTCCAGCACAGTGACAATGCTGGAGCAGTGTCCCTGAAGTGCGACGTGGCAGAGATGTGTGTTGACCCTGTCAATGTGTCCCGCTGTGGGGTGACAGTCCCCCATTTTAGCACAAAGAGCCTACACAGCTGGAAGCTTGTGTCACGTTCCCAGGAGGTGGGAGGTACAGGTTTGGCCAACATCAGCCGCATCAGAAGGAGCTGATGGGGTTCCCTGCACTGATCTGTAGCAGCCGTGGCGAGCACTGGAACCACAAGGTTTCCATGCGGTGCAAAGAACATATTGGTGCTGTCTCCTCCTGAGCTTTCGAACGAAAAACAGGAGCTGCTCTGAGCACATTGTAACAACCGACCTCTGCACAGCCTTTCCGAAGGACACCCTGGGCAGAAAGACGCAGCCAAGTCACAAGGTGGTGGTATGATGAGGGCACTTCTCTGCTCCAGAGCTCCTGTTGGTTAGGTTTTGCAGCTTCCTGCTCCATGTGAAAGGCTTTTATTCTGGCATGGCTAATTCTTCCCTTCTCTCCCACATGGCAAAGTCGGGCACAGCAGGCAGGCTCTGCTCTCCACTAGAGCCACTGGGGTTCAGTAGCTAGGTATTGCACAGCTTTTGGATGTAGGCTCTCATGTTTACTTTATGAGACTCTCAGTGTAAAAACAAACAAACCAAGAAGTTTTGGTCAAGGACTTTTAAGTCCTTGAGAGCTGAAACTGTAGCAGTATCACCTAATATTAATGTTTACTGGAAAGTTCAGTACTCATACCAAAGAGGGCCTCTGACTTTTGTGGAACACAGTATTTCATTTTTCTGATAAGAGAAAGACCCACACCTCAGAGTTAGTTGTTGGCGGCCATCCATCTCCCTTCTGTATAGGCACATGAGTATACGTGTTTATTTTCTCAAAAGTATGCCCACTTGCATCAATACCTTTTTTTTTTTTTTTCCCCTGATGGACTTTGTATAAACCTAAATGACTCCCTGCTGAGTCCTGAGTGACCTTGTAGAAGTCCACCAGGAGTCATTGTTTATTTCACTTTGATCCCAGCAGATTTGGAAAGGACTTTGGTATGTTTACCTTCCAGTTACTCATCTTGTATGCCCACAGTTTGTTTGTCCACTGAAATCCCACCCCCCCTTTTTGTTTTAGCCAGTTAAAGAAGTAGGCCAAAGGTGATTTCAGGGCCCCATCTGGGTGAGCATCACCAATTTGATCAGACACAACCTTTGGCTTTCTCTTGTAAGCATCCCAGATACCCTCATGATCTCACCATTCACTAGCCAGTGGAGAAATCTCAGCCCACCAAGCCAGAAATCGGCTCCATCTGAAGCAGATTTAACACCACTGAGGTTACAGTAATTACACCAAAGACAGCCCAGGTGTTATCATGCCGTTCTTACTCAGGACTGCTAATCTGCTTTTGCACTAAATCAAGCCTACCAATATTTGTGCTCAAGGCTTTCCAGGGGAATGGTTCTTTAGCAGGGGGAGGGTTGAAAGCAGCAAGAAGCACAGAACTGCCCTGTTCCACCAGGACTGATCCCCCTCCCAGCCATCCCCCAGCCTCAGCTGGTGGGAGCTAAGGTACAGGGAAGCAGCATATTTAAATAATAGATGTGACTTTATTAGTAGTGAAGCATTCTGGGAGCCTGTATTTTTAATTATGTTCTACTAAATTTAGATTTGTTCAGCTCAATAGTGACGTGTGATGTCTGAGGAGAGGGTTATACAGCTTAAATGGCTGTCATTAATTAACAGTGTGTCTGAACTTTGCTCCCTTCCGGTTCTGCCATCAGGCAGACACCAGGTTTCGGTCTCCTCCTTGCAAGCTTTGGGACATTTTTATCGGATAAAACACTTTAAGATGCTCACAGAAAGCCTGGGAGAAACCTATGACTAGTTTTCTTTGTGAAATGTGTGTGTCACAGCCTTACCCAAGTTGTTCATGCTATGTCATCAATGCTCCTTCCTCAGAAAGCAGTCCCTATTTTTTTTTTTTTTTTTTTTTTTTTTTTTTTTTCAAATCCAGCTGGAATAACCACCAGCTTCTGCTTTGCAGCCCAGTGCAGCCTGTGCTGGGAGGTGTGGCCTGCCAGGGGAGCACTGTCGCTCCTCCTGCTCTGGAGGCGATAATTACAGCAACAAAGCGACGTATGACATTTAATTGTAAAAGAGAATTTCTGCAACTGAGGGAAGGAGGAGAATTTTGCAACACAGTGTTACAAGAAGTGGCTCTCTTACCCCAGCTGACATGATTTCGCAATATAAAGTACAGAGTGCACCTCACTGAACAGGCACGCCTCATCCTGTCTTCCCCCAACACAAGATAAGCACCTACAATTGCTTGAAGGATACCAGCAGTGCAGTCACTCTCGCATGGGTCCGATTTAAAAAATAATAATAAAATACTATTTATTATCATAGTTGCCAGAAGTTATTTATTTACTTAAGAGCATTTCACAAGTACAAACCAAACACCATTACAAATGTCCATTTTTAAACAGTGGTCACTGTACCCTAGGAGCCCAATACCTGTAGCTACATTACCAACTGGCAATGTAAGCAACCTGCAAATAAACCTGTTGTTCTTTCCTTATATTGCAAAACTTATTCTAAACAGCCATAGCAATGTATGCTTATATTTAAAAGTAGAGCCTGAAAGGATCTCTTTGAAGCACTGTCAACTAAATAAACTGTAGAGATGTTCTGACCCAGAACAAATCTTAAAGCACGTAACATCAGCTTAGCCTTCCTGATGGTAAAAGCTGAGATGAATACAGCCATCGCCACTATATGTATTTCGGCATGAAGTTGGCTTGCATGATTCCAGCTGCATTCTGGCTGCTGTTTTGTCCTGTGTGACTGATTTAGGACCCATCCCAGAGAAGCCACATCCTCCAGCTGCCCTGAGGCCCTGCTGCCTTCAGCCTGCTCCACCCACTGAGCGCTACCTGTGCGGGCTGCGCTCTTTGTCTACAACCATCCGGCTTTCAAGGGAAAATTTGCCAGGAGGAAATTTGACTTAAATAGTAGCTCTACCATAAGCTTAAGTAGGGGAAGGCACTGGGGTCATTTGGTTGGGAGGTTTTCGTTTTCTTCTCATCAGGGTAGGTCCTTGGACAAGGTTTTCACAGCACAGGACCCTGTTTTCTGTACTTATACGCAACAGACTGTGACAGGGCCGGAGTTTACTCAGTATAGGTCAGAATACTAGGAACAGCCGTGTTCACAGATGTCTCCAGTGTTCAGACTTGCCTGACCGCAACAGTGACAGCCAGGACTTTCTGCAGGTAAAGTGGGGGAAAGGCAATGATAACTGCAACAATTACCAGGAATGCTTATGTTCTACACTAACAAAATACTTTCCTTGTTATGGGCAGTACCTCTTGCCCGGCTGTTTCTTGGCTGCCCAGTTATGACAGCAATTCCTGTAGTTGTTAATTTGCTGATACTTTTGTTCCAGCAATCAAAATTCTTCTCCAGATCCATTTTGCATTTATTCTACTCTTCACTTCTCAACCATTCTTCTTGTCCATTATAACTCCTACATCACAGTGTTCTTCTGGCCGTCTGTAAAGGAGGGTCTGTCTTCTTGTGGTTTTATAAATATTACATCACTGCCTTATCTGCAGGCCCTTGGCTAAAAATTTATGGGTTTTATCTTGATGCTTGATCCTGCTCCAGATCCTACTGAGAGCTGCAGATGATGAAATGCATCTAGCTCCATGTTGTAATAATTTATCCTAATTTATCAGGTTTTACATAGGAAATAATTATCTTGCAAATTCATTAATATCTGCTACCTGACAGCTGCCATATTTTTCAGAGCTGAGAAATATATGTCTGCATTTTTTTTACTGTTTCTCAAATGAGGTATAACTCCTTCTAAAGTGATTTAGTTTTTATGCATTTATTTCAGTTTTCTTTAGACTACTATGAAACCCATTTCTACTAGGATGCCTCTGCAAACATGTCAGGGTGGCCATGCGTTTTACAGAGCTTGTTCTTTATTTACAGAAAGCAGCCTTCCGAGTCAGCTCTGTGAGGTGCCCAGTCCACGTGAGGTCCATGCTGTATGCTCCACAAGGAATAAACTCCCCAAGCAGCTTGCCAGCTCCTAGGGATAAGGTATCTGTAATCAAAGACACAAAGACACACGCAGGTGTCACATCAAGCAGTGCTCTTGCCTGGCTCCATTTAATATCGCAGGTTGATTAAATGTCATACTCAATGGCTCGAGCCAACCTTCCTACCAGATCTTCCTACCAGATTATTTGTCTTCACCTTAATGAAGCGATATTTTATTACGAGGTCTAAGAAGACTGAGAGAGGAATTCATCTTCATATTTTTCAGTACTTTTGGAGTTACCACAGTAGGGGAATAATATCTACCTCAGTCCTGAAGTCACAGTGTATCCAACAGCTTGTTTAAGTGTTGCCCTCTTGGCTGTCATGCAACACTCCAAATCATGTGTTCCTGCAATTGCTTTCACAGCTGGGAAAAAGCATCCCACCAGCTGCAGGTAGCAGGTCAGGTGAGGGCAGATGTGTGCTGACAGGAGGAGATGATGAGCTGCACAAATGGTACCTACACAGAGCCTTCGATTTCCTCTGTTATTGCAGAGCCTTCCGTGTAGAGTAACCGCTGGACAGTGGTAGAGTCTGCCTGCTAAAAACAAGGAAGTGAATTCAAGGGCACCAGCTTGCTAATCTAGTGAGGAAGAGTTTAAAGTAAAGATGGCTGGTAACAAAAGTCAACAAGCAAGTTAAAAAATAGCGACCTGGCCAAAGGCTGAGGAAAAACAAGAACAACCAGGTAACTGAATAAACTTCAGAGAAATTTTCTTGGAGAGGTCAGAAGTACAAGGCTAAAGTGAAACAAATGAAAGCAATGAGAATTCCAGGAACAAATGCCAGAAAATGGTAGGTAGAGTTTTTGTGAAGATAATCTAAGGGACACAAGATTACAGGGGACCTATCCCTCTGAAAACCAAAGGAGCTACAATTACTGTTCTGATAGGGAGGAACATAGCAACCATCCTCAGCTGGAAGTGGCTTGGCTAATTCGCAAGTACCTCATGACCTCAGAATCAAAAGGGAACATACAACAGTGGAAAAAGAGAAGACATACGAATAGATGAAAATAAAGAAACAGTGTCAGCCTGCAGAGTACAGAATCAGAAATGGTAAGGCATGAAATCAGTTTCAACTATCACAGGACACAGAAGACAACTAAAGAAGTTTGATAAAAGCATTGGAAATTAAAATCAGACAGAATTGCAGAGACACTGAATAATGCAGAAAGAGCCCACAAAAGGTAAATGCAGAAGTATGACAACAGTAAGTTGAAATGGGCCTAATTGAAGAGTGAAAAATAGATAGCATGATCATCCAGGCATCCAGGCCAAGAATA
>VXAV01007863.1:441689-460118 GCA_013399715.1 Alectura lathami | reverse complement strand
GGGGAGGCTGCCGGCTGCCGCGAAGTGGAGCACTGCAGAAAGTGGGGCAAGTAATGCGAAAGAAAAAAAAAAAAAAAGTGACCTAAATATGGGAAGGAAGAGAACATCCTTGAAGCAAGATGAAGGTCAGAGCAAGTCTCAGTGTGGGTTCCTTCTGAAGGCTCTGGGGATATTCTGCAAGCTTCTTGGACACGGTTAACTTTAGCATTTATTTATTGTACCAGAACTCATGTGGAGCGTGTAAACCACTAGTGAAGCAGCAGCCTGCCCTCAGTAAAACAAGCAGATTCTGGAAGAGTTTGCCCCCTAACACCACCAAGGTTAACTGCGGGAACTATCTCCTTCCTCACCAAAGGCTTAAAGGCAGCTGCAAAAAAAAAAAAAAAACCAAACACCTCTATTTTATCCCTGTTCTAGTCTTGAAAAAAGCTGAAGAAGATTCTGTTGCTGCCCCCTCCCCTCCCAAAAAAAAAAAAAAAAAATCCATGGGATTACAAAACTCTTCAACTCTTCTGTTGTGGGATGGGCTCTGCCTTATGTGCAGAGAGGCCTGCTGCTTTTGTCCTCTTGTTACTGGGCGGGCCATGGAGGCAGCTGTTCCACCCAGCGCGGCCTTTCGGCATTGTTCCTGCTCTCCTAGGAGAGGAGCACAAGTTCTTGATTCTGCTCCATGCCCAGTGCAGCAAGCTGTCAACAACAGGCTGCATTCTTTGCTGTAGCAGAAAAGCAGAGTATCAGCTTAGGAGCTGTATGCCTGTACATCTCTTCCTGAAAGCCCTCGCTTCACCAGGCTGTGGGACTCTGTCTATCCCAAACAAAGTTCCCCTCTTGCCTTGCTCATAGAGCAAGAGTTTCCTCAAAGCTATGAGGCTGTGCTGTCTGCTCTAAAAATTGGGATTTGACTGATGCAATAAAGCAAGGCTTTGAAGTGTGTAACTCGTTTGTGCGAAACAGTGACTGGAGATGCTGCTTGTGACACCTGTGTCGTGCATCTGGATGCCTGACCCTTGGCGGGACAGCCACAGTTACCTAAACAGTTACCTAAAGACCTGAAGCAGTGAGCCGTCGCTGTGGCTTAGGACGGTTGAATCTTGCAGACATCCTTCAGGATAAGTAGCTGCAGTTCCAGCTTTGTAGCCTGGAATTGTGAAAGCCGGTGCAACGAAAGCATGTTGCTTTCCTTGGGTGGATATATCTGGCATTAGCACTGCATTGCATCATGAGCCAGCTTCTGGATTGTGCACAAAGAAAGAAGATAAATTGCCTTTAAAACTGTCATTACTAATTAAATGTTCTGCCAGTTTCACTTTGGCTTCTCTGAAGTGGTGTTTAATAGGGGTTTAAATGACTGTAAATCATGTAAATATAGATTTACCCTAATTATGTCTTCAAGTTTTAAAGTAAACATGGGAAGAACGTAAGCTCTAGGTACAGCTTCTTTTCCTGCTTCTTGTAAAATGCAGTAGCTGTACTAGTTTAGAACTAGCTGGTGAGCATACGGAGGCTGGACAGCTCTCTGTATTGTGACTTTGAAGTTTCCTTTTTCCTAAAGGTCCTAAAAAGGTCAGCCGTCACTAAAGCTGAATCACCTGAGCCACTGGTAGTGGGCAACTGCATACTCCATTTCCTGTCCTAATGATTTAAGGTGATGTCTGCTGGAAAATATCCAGTAAAACATCTTTCCTCCTCTCCTGATGTGAAAAGACCCCTTGGGTGCTGTAGGCAAGGGCTGGTGTCTTCTCGTGGTGGAATGATGTTGGCTACATGATGAGTGTTTGGGGTCTCCTTGGGCTGCTGGTGACAGGAAAGTAAGCATGGAGGCTGCACCTTTTTGGATGCTTCTGACGTGTCTTTCTGGTGACTTGACAGCCATGTAAATCTAGTGGCTTTGAGCACAGGTGGCTTTTGAAACAGACGGCTCACTGCTGCAAAGCATGAGCCCTTATGTTGGCTTAGGTTGTCCAGGATTTTATTTTAATTAAGATAAAGCTTAGAAAAGTCAACATTGGTCGTATAACTTGAATCAGCTGACCTTCAGTTCTCCCCATCAGTAAAACTTTCAATACAAGGACACAGGAACTGAAAAAACACCCTCTACAGGTTTGTGCTAGAAATTAAAGGGCAGAGTGCCTGCTCTCACGGCCTTGTATGCTGTGACAGCTGAACAACCTGCTTCTCCTGCAGAGGAGGAATGCCCTCTCTGCTTGGGCACTGGCAGTGTTTGCAGAATGCTCTCTGGCCTGTTAATATCCTCGCTGACAGTATGGGGAAAGCGCGTACAGGTTTTGGAAGAATTCATCTTCCCCAACGTAACTGTTTTGCAATAATTATTAGCAATATAAAGTACTGTGACCAACAGTTGGTTCCTTGGGCGGTGTCTGGACACCTGCATGAAAAGTGTAGTTGCAGAGTAAGTAGATCCCACAACTGTTGTCTGCAGTTCGGGAACTTTGGTGCAAAATGTTCCCTTTGTCACAGGATTGAATATAATTCCTGGAAACTACTAATCTGGAATGGCATCCGTTCGGGAACAGGTGTATGCACTTTCTGTGGTATCCTTGTTCCAGACACGGTGCATTTCTTGTAGCTGTGTTGGCTGCAGGGCTTTGGGGCTGGAGGCCTGCTTCTGGAGGAGCCAGATGACCTTGCTGTGCCCTTCTCTGGGCATAACTGTTCCGGTCTCATGGGAGGTGGGGATGGCTGCAAGACCTTAGCTGGAGTTGGCTCTGCTGTTACCAGCAGGCAGTGTGAGTCTATTTTAGGCTTTCACTTGCATCAAAACAACTTCCACTTTAAAACCCAAGGTTGAACTCTGTTGGCACAAAACAGCTGTGCTAGAAGACTTATTTGAACTTGTTCCGTTACCTTTTTACGAAAAGGTGAAATGCACGCTTGTCCTGTGAATGTCAATTAATTATTGCTGCAGTGGAGTTAATGAGAAAACCAAGCGAGTGGTTAACAGGCACACTCGCAGCATCTTGAGTCGGGCTGCTGCTTGTAACCAAGATCCAGCTTGGCTTCTGAAGCAGACCTGGCTGTTCACATACCACAGCCATTTGGTAGGGGAACACGGAAACCTCCATAATGGAAGTGACCATGAGCAAGCGTTCTAGTCACTGCGCGATCCCTAGAATGCACCCCACATGTGACTGGTCTGTAAATGGCATGTCAGATCACTGCGTGTGCCATAGCCAATCCTTAGTGCAGCCACAGCTGGCCTGAGCTTCATGGCAGCAAGATCCCCGGCAGAGCGTGGTTAGACCTACTCTAAGCTAGGTATGTGAAGAATGCACTGACTCCTTCAGAGCCTCTGCAGAGAAACTGTAGCTGTTCAGCTTTGTCCTAGACAAATCTTGAAGGCGTTTGGCATCTTCGTTAAACTAGCTAAGGGTCGGATGGGATCGTGGGTGCTTGAAGTCTGCTGGGCAGGGAAGTCTTCCACAGACTGTAATGAGATTTCTGCCTTGCTGGGAAAATGATGCTTCAGCAGCAAATACTTGTCATAGTAACAGCTCTAGGAGGGAATGGACAGTTACATGAATTGAGGTTACTGCCAAGACAACTCACTGACTTGTCTTCCACTGTGGTAAACTTCCTGTTTGAATTATGAAGGGAACTAATATTTTTTTTCTTTTTCTCTTCCATGTGCTTTTTGAATGGCAAACAATGATGGCCCACTCCAACAGCACGGTAAGGAAGGGGAGGGGACTTCTGGTTTCATCTTTTTGCATGAGCCCAGTAACTTGTAATTTTTATTCCCCCAGCTCTGTTAATGAAGTTGCCTGCATCTCAAGAGCATACTGCTGACCTCCAGGAGGGATGCACTAGTAGCGTTTATTTGCAAGTCTGGGGCTAGTGTGACCAAACATTAGGTCCTTTAGACTGTCCCCTAAAGTAATCACTAGAAAATCAAAGGGCCTTCATTTTTTCCCATGTTCTTTGCTAACGAGGTCAAATCAATCTAGAGCCACTCTTCTCAGCACTAATACTGGTAATATAGTGGTGGCTTCACTGAACTACCTTTCTTGATATTATTTTATTTTCTTTTTAAACCAGCTTTACTTGAGGCAATAAATGGTACCATATAACTCTACCTGCAGAGGTTTCTTTAACCTTCCCATTTGCTTCGGAAACTGGGAGTTGATATTTTAGGCCTGTTATGCTCTGAATCAGACTTGTGGAAGACTTGCTTATCTCTGCAGACCGAAGACAAACCGTGTAGGTGTAGTTTAATTCTTGTTTGTGGAAACTTCAAAGGGCTGCTTGCCTGCAGGCACTTAAAACTAGATAACATCTCAAGTGGAAAGGCTTCATATCCACTGCCCTGGTCAGCAGGGGAAGGTGCTGGTAGGGCACCGCCGGTTGATGGTGGTTCTTCAGTTTGCCACCTGGAGCTTGAAGTGGCCCACAGCATGTGGGGGCTGTTCATCTGTGTTCTAATGGCAGTTAAAGACATCAAGCTGACCTGATCTACCTTCCAAAACAGAAACCAGTAAGACTGTCAAAGCTGTGACTGCTTTATGGATTCAAAAAAATAGCAGGGTTGGAGCCTTAAAGACTTGTTTTCTGAAACTGAAAGTTCCACTTCAGGAGTCTCATTTAAGCAAAGAGCTCACAGATGTGTTCTGCCTCACCAGTTACCTTTTGCACTCTGGTTTAGTGTAGTAATGCAGACTCATTTCTCTTAGACTATCTTGCTGTGCAAATCCTGGTTATGTGATTAAATACGTGTTGCTGGCCCTAAAACAGCATCTTACACTGTCTTTTTCTGTGAGTGTTCTTATTCTGTTGCAACAAATACTTTGTGTTTAAGTTACAGATGCACTTCTTTCATGCTATCTAAGCATAGCTGTGAAGTATAAATACCATGTCGCCTGGCACCTATTTCCAGTTGTGCCATGTTCTCTCTGACATGCTTGACAGGCTTGAACTGTTGCAGGTGTCAATTTTCCTATCAGCAGAAATACAGGGCAAAGAAATGCATGTATTGCACTCCTTAAATACTCTGGGTTTGAGCCAGTGCACTGTCTGTAGAGACAAATACTGCATTGTTCTGTGTATTGCACTAAGGTTAAATGATCAAAACAGTGTACAGCATAATGTCACGTTGCTCTATACACTTTTAAGTTGCTAATATTGCAACCCATTTTTGCAGGAAGCAAGTATGATTAAAAGCCTTTAATCAAAGACTTGCTATAGTGTTACAAGCTAATACTCAGACTGGCAAAAAGCTGTGCTGAAATTCAAGTCGCAGAAAACGTTTATTCCCTGGTAGTTCCAAAGCATTGGAATATCAGTGGTATTACCATTAGGAGAGAAGGCAAAAGGATGAGCATAACTGGTACCTGCGCAGCTTTCCCTTGCGAGGTACATCTCTTCTGCTGTATCTGGCCCAGGTTGGTTTTGAACATCCTTAGCTTCCTGTTGGAGAAGCAGATAACAGTGCTGCATGTATCTTCTGCAGAGACAATCCTGCTGAAGCCTTGTTATTTCTCAGAATAGTAGAAATTAAATCTACAATGTGGTCTTTTTCAGTTTGGAGTCCTTTAGCCAGTACAATCTGATCTCATCAGTTTGTCTCATCAGTTTGTGGCCTTGATCAGTCTCCATGTGTGCACACCTGTACCTAACTGTTCTGCTCTTAAACCTATCTAATCCCTGAGCTTTAGGTAGTCACCAGGTTGTTTGCAGCAGTTGCAGATGAGACTCTGAGTAATAACGTGGTTTAACTGCATGGCTCTGCTCCTTCAGAGAGATGGTGTAAGCAGTGGGAGGAAAATGAGCACTTCTGGATCCTCAGCAAAACACAAACAGTTCTTGTGCTTCACCTCAGCTATTCCTTGTGTTCTATTACGTGTTAGAAGCTGTATTTGAGAGATGAATGCTGTTGCTCCACACAGAAGCGAGCCGCAGGGCTGAAGTTGTGTCACTGGTGTGACAACCAGTGAGACTGCTTGGTGGTGACTGAGGCAGAATCACAAAGAAGTGCATTTCAGCAGTCTTGTGGTAGCTCGTATCCAGTCTGCAAGAAGGCTTTGAGTGGATTCCTCCTGCTTCCCTCCTGAAGACTGGATCCTCCTAGAGGTTCAGTTTTTCTCCCTCACATCAAAAACTGTCTTTACTTGGAATTTTACCTTGAGCCCTGTTGTCTGAGGGTTTGTGTGGCTAAAGAAAAATATAGGAATATGGCAGGATAATATGTGGTTCTGTCCAACTTCACTTTTCTTTTTCCTGCCTTTACAGCACTTTTGGGGGCCAGTAGCCAACTGGGGACTTCCTGTTGCTGCTATTAATGACATGAAGAAATCTCCAGAAATCATTAGTGGCCGAATGACATTTGGTAAGTACCCAGACAAACTTTGTGTCAGTAAACTGACTACAGAGCGCAGGTTCCACGCTTAAGGCAGTGATGTGTAATTAATTGCTCATGAACTGGTGATGAGAAGAACTACAGATATGAAGTGTCTTGCAATATAACTTCAGCAGCTCAAACTGAATTACCAAAAAGTTGCAAAGCTCTGTTAGAGAGCTTTTCAGTAGCTTTTTTTTTTTTTGTGTGGGGCCTGGGCACTCAGTAGCTTTGATCACCAGGCTTATTCCTGAAGTACCCTTTGTTCTGGTGTCCTGCACTGCTGCCTGCACTAGCTCAGAAGGCGTCTGTTTAGCCAACGTCGTTCTTTGCGTCAGGAGTACTGCTCCTTTGTGGTTGGTGTGAGACTTGAATAGAAACACTGACGCAGTGAAGAAACAGTAGTGCTTGGTCTGTGGGGTGCTAGAAGCACCTGAGGGAGATGGACCCTTCCAAGCAGTTGCCTGAGTGCCCAGAGGCTGGTATGGCTCTTAATGTGATAACATAAGAGTTTCATTTTGAAATGCATAACCAGTGATTTTTCTACCCTTTTTTTTTTTTGACACGTGTTTAGCCTTTGCCTAAGTGTGTGTTTTTTAAGTTCTTCTGAATGATCATAAAGCAGGTAACTTACTAAACTTCAACACTAGCATAACTGCATTTACACCAGTTAAAGAAGAAACATTCCCAAGTAATTTTCTCCCCCAACAAAATACCTTTGGGTTAAGGAAATCGATAGCCTCATCTTCACTAGGTTCTGCTTCGAGTAATTCAATCTCTTAATCCACTACACAGCAATGGAAGACCACTCTAAATACTGTCTCTGGTTTAGTGATGCTGTGTTCTGCAAATATTTTGTTTTTGGTGGCAGATACTCAGCAAAGTTCAGACACCTAAGTCAGGAACACAGCACACAGTAGTTCTGCCTTGGCTGCTTGAGCTCCTCCCACAGAAAAGAATTTATACTTCATTTGCAATAGGACTTGAAACTTATCAGCAAACCTACTGTTTTGAAAACATGATTTTCTTGATACTTGCTTTAATTGTCAAATGTCTCCAGATAAGTATTTGCAGGTTGATTTTTTTGTTGTTGTTGTTACCCTAGCTACTTTACAGAGAAATAATAATAATTCAAACCTAGGCATTCAGAAACAAAGTAGTGCAGGATAAAGTTTGAGGTAGTGAGGGACACTTCCTTGTTAAAGCTCTGACAGATAGCTGAACTGCCAGTGTACAACTGGAACTCATTAACAGCTGTCAGTTACAAGGTCACTGAACTATTAGTAGTTCTGTGTATGCTCCTTGCAGCATTGAAACTTCTGGTGGTGGTAACATCTGGTTGCGTTAACTGCCCTTTTTAGGGTGGATTTTACAGGTATACAGGTAAGGTGGTATGTATGTGTACAAATATTTCATCCATCTTCTGTTTTGTACCTGGGGGAAAAAAAAAAGGCTGTTTTCCTTGAAAAATTTATGTCCTGGTTTTATTCCTTTCAAGTCTGTCAGGAAGCTAAAACTGAACTCTGAAACTAATGACTTAATGGGCTGTAATTTCCTGTATTTAAATGCACTTTCAGCAGGAGGGTAGATTGAAACAGCTTCTTGCCTTCCTGGAAAACAAATAACAAAGCTTTATGCTTATGAATGCTGGTAGTTTGGGAACCTTCTTTTCTTAGAGGAATTTTAAGAGCTTTTCTAATAACAGCTATATTTAAATTAATCATTTCAGAATTACTGTCCTATAAATTGTCAGGTTAGTTGTTGCCATGTCTCGTTGGTATTAACAGGACTCCGTTATTCTCTGATGGAGATAGTTTAACCTAGAAAGGTTTTAGCTGCACCATGGGAAAATGAGGGTGGGGTTGTTGTTTGTTTTTTTTATGGAAAGCGCAGCCCCACAATTTCTTGCATAGTAAAACCAGCACTTGTGCATTTTTCTACATTGGATCCTTAAAGTGGACAAGTTTGTATGGCAACTGGAAAACTCAAATGTGAGTAAGAAGCATTCTGCATATCGTTACATTTTGCTCGTATGAAAATGATTTCTCCACAAAAGGCAAGTATTTAAAGTAATCCACTGCTGTCTGTCATGTTTTGCAGCACTGTGTTGTTACTCCTTGACTTTCATGAGGTTTGCCTACAAAGTCCAGCCAAGGAACTGGCTTCTTTTTGCATGCCACTTGACTAATGAAGTTGCACAACTTATCCAAGGAGGGCGACTGATCAAATACAGGCAAGTTCTGCTTTAGCACTGGAAAGCCATAAACTGATAACTCTTGCAATGCTCTTTTAATGGCTTTTAGCTGGTGGTGCAAATCCCTGGGTGGTTTCTGGGCTTGTTGATAGCTTTGCAAAAGGTAATGAAGCAAAAGAAGCTTGTTGTTAAAATGTGGCTTGTCTTGCATGTCCTGTGAAGCTTTGGAGGGGTTCCACACAGGAAAGGCTCCCCAGTACATCTGGGGGGCAGGCTGCGAGTCTCACACCCTCACTGTGTAGCTGATAGTACAGATACTGCCCCGAGCAGCCCTGATGAGTCAAGATTGTGGCTTTTCTCTCCTGCTCTAAGAAATCCATCCAGAGCAGTGAGAGGACGAAGCCTCCTGTTTCCTAAAATCAAGACTTAGGGAAGCTGCAGGTGGACCTGCCTTTGTATAAATAACTGGCTAGATGACCTGCATTCCTGGAGTTCTACTGTAAGTCCAGATTTTTGCTAGCTATTGAAGTTCAGTGTTGACTCTTAAAAACCCGTTCTTCTATTGACAGGTTGGAGAAAAAGAACTAAATATCTAACTTGGAAATAAGCCAAGGAATATGTTCATCCTGAATGACAACCAAGGAGGATCTGCCATCTACAGTTGCTGTGACAATGACAATGGGGATAAAACCAAAACACCTGTTGTGAATGACCCCATCAATAATACTTCTAATATATTTTTTTTTTATCTTGCCTTCTTAAAAGTTCTCTAAGCAATGGGAACCATTGCATTTAATGTTCTGTTGCCTTACATGCCCTTAACTACCCTGCTAAAAAAAGAGTTGGTCATCCAGATAACCAGCAATATTTGAAAACCAACTTCTTGTTATAAAAGTGAATGGCTCATGATGGCTTCACACAATTTGTTTTCAAATTGACATGAATGGTGGTCAATAAAACAGAACTGTAGGTGGAATTGTTGTGCTGTAAACTAATGTGTTCTTAAAAGCCATTTAATTTTGGGTGCATTCATTCCTAGTCTGTCTTTTAACTTAAGCAGTGGCTCGTTGATCTGCAAGAACAAATGTGTAGACAGGCAGCCTGGAAGTGACCAGCTTTCCCTCTTCACTTAATGCATGCCTTCTCTCAGTAAAGAGATGCAACAGTAATGTAATTTTTAAGTTGCACGTTATTTAATGAAGATGGGGAAAAGCAAAAGCATAGCACTGAATGAAGGAAGGTAACAAAGTCTGATACTATTGTTCAAGAAGTTCTAAATGGGTTTTATTTTTTTTCCTACTGTTTGAGTTGTTCTAGGTGTATGTAATCCTTATTCAGGCAAAAACTTAACTCATTTGGAGTCTGAGAGGTGAAGGACACAAGGTGCCTTTCAGTAGTATTTGATGTCATTGGAAGAGTGATTCTCATGCATGACCTGCCTGAAAGGTACTTTGATGTTGAAGATGTAGATGACAAAGAATGTATGTGATGGTTTTTACTTTGGTGCAGTGTTTTTGAACAACAAAACATATTCCAAATGGCAATAAACCATCTCAATTTTGAAGAGTTGTGTTTATCATACTGTGATACCAGGTCCTAGGGTGAAATTCTAGTATGGAGAGCTGTATCACTGTAATGGCAGGAAGCGAAAACAGACTGGAAAAACAAATGGCATTCTGTGATTATCCTTTGTATGTGATGAGCTGAGGCAAATATCCTCTGGATCCTATTACCTAAAACTTGATTTTTTCATGGGAGAAAGTAGGTAAGTACTTGACTGAGTATCCCTGCTATGATAGACAGGGTTGAATAGTACATGTTGTCTTCTGGCTACCCAGGCTGGAATAAGGGGAGCTGTACCGAGAGGCTTGCCAATTACAAGAGAGTAAGTTAAAGACTTTAATTCTAGGCTGGTGTTGTGTTGTTCCAATTGCATAACAGCTGGACAATGTAACAAGTATGCCATAAAGAGGCTAACAGGCTGTGCCCTGCTGGATGGGTAAAGCAGGGACTGACTGCTTGCTACAGCTACTTGCTTCTTTAGAAAAGTTGGAGCATAAAACTGCACCTTCAGGACTGGTGCATGGTCACAAAAGGTATCTTCTGTCCCTCATTTCTTCATCATAGTGAAGAATTGTTAAACTTGTGAATGAGCAGAGTGAGATGAGCAGTTATCCTTGCCTGTGTTTCTCTTCACACCTTAGAGCTCACATAAACTTGTTTCTGGAAAAGGGGATGACTTAGAGGTGCAACTGAAGTTTGTATGTGAGATATTGTGGCTTTGGCTCCTGGGTAGAGTTTGCAAGAGATGGAAAAGCCAAGCCTAGCAACCATCCAGTGCTTTGATTCCTGCTCATTAGCTGCTAATCATCGCACCTTCCCTAAATAGGGAATAAAACTTGCAAAAGCATCTTCTCTCATTTTCCTAGTGTATTGCCGCCTGCACTGCATCTTATGCCTTTCCTTCTGCCTTTGTCCTGTCATCTCCCTGTATCCATTCACCCAGGCAAGGCTCAAATTCTGTCTTACTGGAGTAGTGCACAGTTGGATTGCAGGTGGCAGTGGGGCTCTCACTGGCTTCGGTTAGGTTTTAAGTTGGTCATACAGGCCATTGCTGCTCCTTGGAGCATATGTGCCTCCAAATGGCCTCTTCTGGCTGGGTGGGTGGCTAGTGCTGGATGCCTTTGTGCAGATCTGGTGTAGACTTTTACTCTAACTCCCTTGATTTAGATGCTTGGGTGTTTGTTTTGATGTAGTTAGCAAGCTTTATCTGTGTTCACATGACTTTTATATGCCACTTTGTTAACTGAGTGCAGTGGAGCCTCCAGGCTTTCCTCACGCTGATTGACACAGCTGTGGTGAAGGGCTGCAATGCCTTTACATTTGTAGCTCATAAGGAAGAGACTTTGGAAGAAAGGTGGGCTTTGAGGGTTTGTTTGTTTGTTTGTTTTTGTCTGAATGGTAAAATTAAGTTCACTAATAGTTAATCACAAAAAAAAAAAAAGGGTGTTAGCCTTTCTATTCCTGTAAAAATAAAGGAATGAGATACTGAAGTGCATAATGCTGGCTCTGCAGCTCTTTCAGATCTCACTGAGACAGGTTTTGGGCTGTCAGGCCAGAGGCTATTCACTGCAGAATCCACCTCCTCCCAAGCAACATGGGGTGTCAGCAGCAGGTAATGCAGATGCTGATGTCCTGACAGGCAAGTCTGAACAGCTGAAGCAGCACTTCGGGGCTGCAGGCAGTACTGGGCTGGGACTGCCACCTGGCATTCTCAGCAGGTCTCAAGTTAGGAGGGACAAGGGAGCCTGTAAACTCTTGGTAGTTACCCACATCCAGCCATGTAAGAGTTCAGTCCTACTCACACAAGCGGGATCAAATGCAGAAAGGCTTGGCTGTGTGTGTGTGCTGACATGATCTCATGTGGACTGCGTTTAAAAGAGAAATGGCTTGTCCACCAGGTGTTGATCAGCATGGGGTGGAAATGCTGAGGCAGATTGACTGTAGGTTGTGTAGAAAAGTAGTCTGCTGTTTGACCTGTTGACAGAGCTGGCAAAAAGCAGATGAGCTCTTCAACATGAATGTCCTTCAGGTGTTAGAAAGCTATAGTCTTTTAATGTGTGGTCTTCCTCCTCCATGAATCTTGTCAACTCTTTCCTTGGTCCCTCACAGCTTGATCTCATAGACCAACAGCCAACCTGAGCTGTGCTCTGAATGCCTGGGTTGTGCCAGATGCTTGCAGGGAGGTGCCTCCCTTTCAGTGACTTTGAATTTACAAGCTTTAAACTTGAAGGGATGTGGCCCAGGCTGGGGTGGGGGATGCTGCTGGGGCAGATGTTTCATGGTCTGTCAGTGAGCCTAGTGACGAAGTAGTTTTATAGTGGCCCATGTCCTTCCAGAGCATTATCAAGCTATGGACACACCATTTCTTTCTTTAAATGATGGTGCATGGGGCAGGTTAGGGTAGAAAGGAGGAAATACTGCAGTAAGTAATTGTAGAGGTAATCTGTGTCCTGTTCCCCTAGTGCAGAATACTGAGACATATTGGTGTACGAGTGTTTTGAGGACAACATTTTAGACTGGAGGTTTTTACATTATGAAACCTGAATATCTTGATGGAAATAATGGCTTCCTTTTTTTCTCTCAGGTTGCATTGGATAAAAGCATGGGACTCTGCCAGTTTAACTGGTTAACAGCAAGCGAAAGACAGGGCTTAGTATTTGCATTTTATTTATGAGATTATAGGGCTTGTCTCTACAAGCTGTTATTTTGGAATAGCTATTTGGTTTTAATTTCACAGCTTGCTTTAATCCCAGCAACTCTTGAGCAGTGAGATACCTCCTACCACTAGAAACCTGTGCCACACTGGTCCCGCGCCCTTTCCTGAGTCTACTGCTCCCGCTCCACCGCAGCGTGCCCAGGAGCTGCATGGCCTTTCCTGTCTTGCTGCAGCCTCAGCTGCTCCCCTCATTTCATGTTTTCAGGCTGGAAGGAATTTGTCACCTTCCTGAGCAAGTGCTGCTAGGCTGCTGCTAAGGAATGTGGCATCCTTGGGAATTCAGGTGGGCGGCAGCACGAGCGAAGCTCTCAGTCTCTGGCGTGCGCCCTCGCCCCCCAGTCTGAAGCGGAGATCTCTTGACCCTCTTTTTCCAGAGGAGGCTGAGACTAGTAGCTTGCTGTGGCATTAAAATAGCTCACAATCTCTTCTGCTGTTGTGAGATTAAGTATCCTTGCTCTGGAAGCTTGCTGATTTGTGATCCAAGTGTGGAGGTCATTTGGTAGCACAGTAGTAAATTACCAAAAAAGCAATAACCATAATTGTGGGGTCAGAAGAGGAGAAGAAATTACCTGCTAGGTTTTTTTAATGAGGGCAATAACAGCTACCTGTAGTGAATTTGGCTCAACCTCCCACAACTGCCATGTGCTCTATGATCATTTCAGCTAATGCTATTGTAATTCAGTACATTCTACTTTTCATTTTGCTTGTGAGTTCTCCCTACTCTAAAACCAGCAGAAAACTCCACATAGCCAGACTACTGCCAATGTAACTCTCCAAGAAAACACATTCCTACTACGGTGCAGTTCCTTTGAGTGATGTGGGTTGCCTTTTGTTCTCCATACAAAGCACAACGGTGACAACGGTGCCATCTGAGCAAGGACAGCAGCATAGAGAAGTGTGGGAGGAAAGGGACAAAAAGAAGTCTCAGTACGGTTACGGAATGAGAGAAGGATGCAAGAAAGGAAGAGTTAACTCCTTGGGGCTGAGACAGGCTTCGAAATAGAAGTGTTTAGAAAATGCAGTGCTGGATTAGGACAGAGAAGGCTTCCAGCTGCTCCAGTGCTTTCCCTGAGCTTTCTTCATGAATGCTGCTATAAGCTGTATTGTGGCCTAATACACGGGGCATCAAATGTATTTACTTCAGTAATGTGTTTCCAGCGTAGGCAAGCCCATGTTGTACTGGCACAGCTGCAGACACGTTACTGCTTTACGTGCCAGTTACAGAAAGTGAAGGGGGTGAAGAAGAGCAGAAATAGAAAGAATAGTAATGGTGATGAATTCACAGGTTGGCTTAGCACAGAGCCCTCCACGACTGCAGCTGTTTCTTTACGCTAACAGGACAGGCTACCACCAATATGGAGTGGTAATATATGAAAGATTCATACACACAGTGTTAGGCTTTCAGCCTGTGTCTCACAAGATCTTTTGGTCCCATCCACATTTGGGGAAGAACAATACTAACTAGCTAATGTAAAACATCTGCAGTTCTGCTTCTACAGAACTGGAGTATTTCTGCTGTCATCTTACACAGAAGCTTAAAAAGCTTATTCTGATCGAATAAGACATTGCTGCAAGCTTCACTATCTTTGTGAAGTGAAATGAAAGCTGAGGCCATTTATTTACTAAGTGTGTTGTGGACATCTGCCTCTCTCTGCCCAATCCCTTTCTGCTTTTGCCAATCCAGCAGCAAGCGGTGCATTGCATTTGGCTGCTGTGGTAGCCGCCTATCTGACCAATGTCCGTTGGTTCAGCCCAACAGCAAGCAGAGTGCAGAGACAGGCTGCCTGGATAGCTCACTCTGAGGGTCACCACCAAGGCTCTGCTCCAAGGTCATCGCATGTCCCCTGATCACATGGCCTAACCCCAGCCATGGTATTGCTCTCTTCTTTTCCTACTTCTCCCTCTTCATTCCCACATTTTTTAACAGCAGCTCTCAGGTAACTATGGCAACGAGCCTAAGGACTTTCAGCCTATTCATTACTCTGAAATTTGGGTCATGTCGTTCTCATTAAGTGAACCTATTGCATGGGGATAAGCAGCCCAGAGTCAGCCCTTGGTGCAGGTGAAAGCAATGCCAATTGCAGCAGCACTTGCAAGCACACGTGTGATGGCTCTGCTTAGCCCATGGTGAAGAAATATATAATGCTGCAAAGCAAGCCACATACAATTTTGAAGAGATTTAACAATTTTGAAAGAATTTAACCTATAACTTACCCAAGACAGATCCATGCTGTAGCTTGCTTTAGTTGGTGTTGATTTATAGGATGGTTGGGATACTCTCACATCATGCTTGCTGTCTGAGGAGATGCATTAACTGAAGGGAAGCCACGCCAGAGTGGCACTGAGGTAAATGGGGTTAGTAGCCTCTCTCATCCTTTGAAGAGGATGTGTGGTGGGGTGAAAACCTAAAGCTGTCTCCTGGCAGGACCAGTTATTAATCTCATAACCTGTCCCTTTGCAGTCTACCTGGATCTGAGATCTCAGCTTAAGCACAGAAAGATCTCTAGATTTTAACTTTTGGTAATGTGAGGGAATAGAGAGATTATCTCAAACATTCTTCTCTTGCACATTCAGAAAGACCATGTCTCCTTGTCCCTGGATCCCAAGGCAATTACTGTATTTGTTAATGGGGAAGTCATGTGAGGCAGCAATTACAAATGTTTTTGTATGTACTTGATGTTGTGGGTAGTTTGGGATCGCAGCTCAAAACCAGCAATGTGATCAGTAACCTCGGCGATGCTTTGGTTTTTGTACTGTAACTTGGTAAACACTGCCATCAGCTCTCAGCCAGATTATTGTTAGGGAGAGGAACAGGTTCAAAGGCTCAAAGATCTGGCAAGGTACCCAATATTGTACCAATTAACAAAGCCTCTGTGATACCTGACCCGAGTGTATGATGCCACAGAAGGAGATGTGCTCGCAAGGCTGTTCGTTACGTCCTGCGTTTGTTGCGTTAGCCACGATGAGCCAGTGAAGGCTACTGCTTTTCCCTGCAGTCTTTCCCGTAGCTCATGAGAACCGCAAACGCACCTAGCTGCAGTGCCAAGCACTTGGGGAAGCAGCTGTTATTTCTGCAGTTGCTTTTTTAGAGCTCAGCTCCCCACATCAGAGGCCCATGAAGGAGATCAGTGTCTGACACTGAACAAGTGATGACTGGATCTGGAAAGGTTTCAGTCACAGCAGGGACAATTACCATGAAGCTGTATGAAGCCTGTGAGTGTGTGCTCTGCTAGACAGGTCGGGCTGAGCAGTGGGTTTCCTGAACTGAGGCATAAAAAAGAGGATGCATTTTTCTGACTTTTTCTTCCTTGCTTTCCATCTTCTTGTTTCAGGATCAGCATTACCTGTCCTTGTCAGTGATGCAAGCTTGCATCTACATTTTTCAGGAGCAAGTGATTATTTCAAACGATGCAAGGGGCATTTGTCCCCACTAGTATGCTCCCCTTCTTTCAGGGCATTTCAGAAGCTGCTACTTTGATGTGAGATGTTTGCATTGAGGAGCAGGATTTGGGGGGCTTCTCATCCACTGTGATGGGCAAGTCACAGAAAAAGAATTTGAGTTTTCTAGAAAAGCAGAATAAGTTTTTGATCAGCCAGAACGTATCAGCACAGAAATATTGAACAATGTGGGCCCATTCTGAGCTGTCTGTTTTTCATGGCAAGGTAATGACCACAGTCGTTTCACGATAGTGCTGAGAATTAAGAATTTCTATCAAGCAGACAAACTAGGAAAACTAAATTTGGGGTAATTTCTGCCAACATTCTGCTCAGAAAACAGGATGGAAGCAAAAAAAAACCCTTTACCTCATTCAGGAGTGGAGCTGTTTCGGGTGTCAGCCCAGCCATGTAGCCCCAGCAGCAGCCAACCACTGCCCAGCAATGGGATGCGAGCTGGTCCCTGCGCTGCTTGGGGCTCTGGCGGCCCTGGTTTGCACTGCTCTTCTCTGCTTTATAGTGGCGAGACCGTGTGGTTGTTCATGCCATCAGCTCTGTGGGCTACACCAAGTGCTTTTTGGACCTCATCTCCTATCTTTCCAAAGCTTAAAGGAGCAGTCCTATCAAGCTTGCTATGCAGTATTTTTGTAGAAGTAAACAGAAATTGTAGATAAAGGCTGGTCCTGTCTACATTTAAATTAAAACAGGCAGTGGTGAGGTTCGTTACCCTAATTCATCAGACCAAAAGTTAGGTGTCTGGTCTAACCTAGTCATCCATGCTTCCTCCACAGTCAGCAGAGAGCAGAGGGCAATCCATCCCCAGCGAAAATAGCTGCCTTAGATGAGACAGATGATGCCTGACAGGGCCTGCCTCTCTCTATGGGCTGTAGTAATCCAGCAGATTGCTCTAAACTTCAGGCTTTTTTTTTTTTTTTTTTTCCTTTGTCTGTATCTAGTTAAATCTAATAAGGGAAGTGAAAATTGAAGCCTTGAAGACAAAGGCTGTGCGTTTGAAAACCTGTGACAATAACTGTACTTTGGAGGTAGCACAGGTGACATGCCTTGACTATGAAGGCCTTGAGGAGGTCATCAGCTGAGATCTAGTGCTTGTTTGGACACCTCTGAGCCCTGGATTGCTACAAAGGAGAGCATGCTCTCTGGCATCATGCCAGAGGACTTTCCTGAAGACACCAGCAAAGACACCTCAGTAGGCCAGCTCCCCACCACAGCCTACATCGGGAATTCCTGGGACTGGCATTTCAATGTCCTGCTCGAACAAAAAGGCTCAGCCTTGCTATGGGAAAGAGATGAGGAGGGAACAGGCAGGCGAAGAGGTATGTGAGGCTTGTGCCATTGGTCTCAGAGCTGCAGAGAGGTGACACACATCACTGGTACCACCACGAAGATTGCTGTGTCTTTAAAAAGCAGCTCCCTGGGGAACTGGGGCATGCAGCAGAGCAAAGGCAGAAAGCACAAACTCAGAGCTGTCACATCGGTGAGCAGCAGCGGAGGGAGGACCTGCCCCTGTGACCTCCCCTGCTCACGCACAACTTCCATGAAGATCACACCCAAGCAGTCAGCTGAGCAGGCATTTGGGTTCCCGGGGCTTTGTGGGAAGGCTCTGAGGTACAGAAATGCTTGCATGGTTCTGGTTTTAGAAGGGAGCCCAAAGATTTGAGGAAGAGACTGCCACACTCTGACGCGTTTGTCGTCGTGCCATCACTTGCAGTGCTCTGCTGCCTGGTTCTTATCACATTTCACACATGCAGCTGCAGTCTGCACAGCCCTTATCACGCTTCTTCCTCACCCATCCCTTCCAGCTGTCATTTCTCAGGTAAGCAGAAGGCAGGGCCCACATCAGAGCTGGAGGTCGCTGCAGGGCTGGTCAAACCAGCGGAGCCGCATACCAGAATGCTCCAAGGGAAGGGCACACAGGGCCGGTCCCAGCAGAGCCAGCACGGCCTCCACAGCACCCCTTCTCCTCAGGGAGAAGGCACACTCGTTTAGCTACGCTCCTCTACGGCGTACCCTGCTCCCCTCTGCCCACCATCAGCTGGCTGCCCAGCCACCTCCCTCCTCCGAGCCCGACCCTCCCGGCCTGCGGCTCTAGCAGGGCTCCCACCACCTCAGCCTCGACGCCCGCCGCCCCACCGACGCCACACCGCCCCCGCT
>VXAV01007863.1:426844-441329 GCA_013399715.1 Alectura lathami | reverse complement strand
CCGCCGCGCGAGGCGTGCGGGCAGCGGGACGGGCCCGGCGGGGCCCCGGCCTTGCCCGGGGGTGAGAGGGCTGGCGCGGTTTGGCTGCGAGAGGCAGCCCGCTGGGGTGCTGCTGGTTTAGGGCTCGTTGGTTTTGTTTTCTATGGCTTGGTTCGAGCTGACAATGTCTCCTGGTCCTGCGAGGACTCTCCCTCCTGTGTGACCATGGTGCGGTTAAGCAATATTTTTTCTTTTCAAATTGCTTCTGCGTTTTCTTATACTTGAGCTCATATACCTGGATTTCTACCCTGAATTTGTGAAAGCAAAGAAATGCTCTTTCTAGACAGAGGTAGTTAGTTCTGTGTGTAGTGTGCTGAAGTTCCTTTTCTTGCTTCACCCTCCTAGGGTACTACTTATATTTTTATTTCCTTCTCTTCCTCAGTTATTTCTTTATGGGGTATGGACATCACACGTTTTTGAGATTTCACTTCCAGGCTGAAGCAATGCTGCTGGTGCTCATAAAGAACCAGCCGCACACTTGTCCAGTCAGCTGCCTGCTGCCTGGCGTGGCTGCAGGTCGAAGTGCCCCGCACTGTGGAAGGTCCTCGTTCTGCGGGGTGCAGCCTCAGTCTGAGCCCTGGTGAACCTGCACAGCCCCAGTATAGTCAGTGCCCGTGGCATAATTCCCATTCCAGCAGCTGGATGCTGACACGCTTCAGCTGTCTTGAAGTTGGTGCTGGTGTGTAAGGTGTATGGACTTGGCCTCTTTGACACAGTAAGGTGGCTGAATTGCAGCCAAATTGCTTCCAGACCTGACAAGATGCTGGAAGCAGAGTAGTGTCTGTGCTCTTTCGCACCTGAGCTAGCTGCCAGTGCTTGGGATGCTTCACCTCCTGGGTGTGATCTCATGATTGTCAGGGAAGTACTTACTCCTATCAGTGCTAAGTTCAGTTCCAAGAGAATTATTTAAATCTACCATCCCTAGGCTCTTTTCAAATGAAACACAGGTGGCGAAGTTCTCCTTTACTTGATGCTGTGGTGTTTGTTTCAAGGCAGCAATCCGTAGGTAAATGACAGAGTATTTAATTATTTTATATTTTATATACACTGCAAGAGTGAAATGTATTTATATTAGCCTTAGAAAGGGGAAACTGAGCGAAGGATGTCATCTGTTAAATGTTAGTGACTATACATGGGTTGATTATTGCATGCAGTGATGTTGTTACAGCCAGAGAGGGCTTTAAATGGCAAGAATCTGCACATACTTAAAAGCTGTGTGGTATATGGCAGAAGAAAAGTGCAAATTCATTGTGCCTTTGGCATAGTGCAGAGGACCTTCGTGTTGAGGTGATGAACCAGGCAGATCTTTTTTTAAATCAGTAAATAAGTACCCACAGAAGCAAATGCTCCAGTGTTCAGGTTAACCAATTTTGCTGCTATAGTTTTTTCTCAGAGTAGCCATGTGGAAATCAATTGCTTTTAGTGAGGAAATGCATACATGAAGCTGGTGAAAGCAATAGCTTTACAGTGAATGGTGTTGACTGTTGTAAAAATGGAGAAGTCTGGGCACCCATGCAAACAGGGATGCTTTTAAAGACAAGGTTATAAAGGAGAATACAAGGGTCTGCATTTTGTGTAAAGTCTTTCTGTGTTCTAGATGGCCTTTCTGGAACAGTCATGCGTTTGGTTAAACACAATGGCCCTTCCTTAGGAGTAGCTGAGCGCCATGTGATAGCAGTCGCATGGTGTGTGTGTGCATAGATATCCCTGTATTCTGCTCGTTCTTGATGTCTGCAGGACCATAGCCATGAGGTCGGAGAGAATTACTGTTAAGTGAAGTTAAGTACATGGTGAGACAATTGTGTGGTGATTGAGTTGAGCCCTCCTGCACTTCCTGAACTCTTCAGATCGCCAGTTGTCTTACTGTGATTAGATCAATGATTCTTGAGGTGTTTTTTACAAAAATGATCTATAGTAAATTGTAAATCTACCAGTGTAATGATGATTTCAGTGCAGCATTATGCCATGTCATTTCATCAATACCAAAGTAATGTAAAACCAGTGCTTTTGGCACACTGGCTTATTTTCTGGCTTCTTACAGTTTCCAGATAGCTGACAACTGTGTAACGCATTCAACAAGATTGTAGGGAGGAGGAATAGAGCAGATATTTGTTTCCTATTTTTCTCTAAGGTTTCGGTAGAAATACATACAAGAAAAGATAAAAATGCACCTCTGTGTGAAATTTTTGAAACAAGCTTAAGAATTCAGTCCTGCAAAAACATCTGTTTCAAATTGGGTTTTCTCCATTCCTTGGATATTTTTTAATTTCCTATCAAGGAAAGGTGTGATTTTTAACATCTAGAATCTTTCTTAAAACCAATAAAAAGAAGGTACTATTGTATTTTTCCTTGCCCATACGTAAGGCTTTTGTGAGATCATTAATATACGTGGGGAGCTGAAGTAGATGAACAAAACCACAAGAAATGCCGTTGATCCAAGGCTGCCTTGCAGGTTATCATTGCTGGGTGTCCTTATGAGCATCTGCTGGCTGCTACAGGCACTGCTTTGTCACTTGCAACTTGTGCAGTGGACTATGGCTGCAGGACAATTTCCTTATGCTTCAGGAAGTCTGCCTTCCGCATTCCTGTTTCCACTTTGTGTATCCTGTTGACTTCTGGATGCCTGGGTTGTTTCTTCGATGGAATAATTTATTTTGGAGTGTCCTGTGAGTAAAAATCTTTGCCTCTTGCCCAGGAGTTTGGCATTAAAGTTTAGCTATAGAAAATGGGGGTCTCTATTTGTTGATTTCTGGTTGTGGTTTGGATTTTTTGTTTACTTATTTATTTACTGTTTAGAAACAAATTGAAGAGCAGTAATCTTTCCCCAGGTGTAGAATTTGTGTGGCAATTTTGCCAGTCTTCCAAGTAACAGCTTCCGCTATTGCAAATATTTTAGAGTGGTGCCAACTCTTTTTGCCTGAAATCTAGGATTACCTCTAGGGCTTCTGTCAGACAATCACATTGCTTCTTTCTTGTGTTGCAGCTAGGCTTCTTAGGCTCTTCTTAGGGTGCTGGTTCACAATCTCTGTTGAAGGTAGATGTGTAGCTGTTATTTCTGGGTGTCTCACCATTCCTCTTCTAGAAGTTACTGCTCCTGCAGCAGATTCAGCGGGATGGGCACCGTGTCAGCTGCTCAGCTTTTACAGGTCGTAGCCTGGCATTTAGCACAAGCTGGAATCTGTGTTGTAAGTAGCCTAACTGGGCACCTGTTGCTCAGCTTCTGCTGCAAGGTGCTTCACTACGAGGGTGCGACAGACATCTCAGGAAGGCAATGAGTTCCACTGCTTCCACTGAACACAGAAATCAGTAGGTTTTGGGGAGTACAGAAGTGCAAGTGAGAACTGGAGTTCTGTGATTTCAAGCAAGGTTCAGCTTCATAACATAAATGGTGTGGCATCAGGAGTGGGTGGAACACCAGCCTCCACTGCAGTGCCAACTAATTAACGTGATCCCAGAGAATGCTGTGCTGCAGTGCTCTGGCAGCCCTCGTGCTGCTGCTCACCTTCCTGTAGTTCGTGTGCTTATCAGTCCAAGCTTTTGGGAATTGTGTAAAATGTATTCAGCTAGTTTTAAAGTAATTTTAAATCTTTGTGGACTTTATTTTTTTCCCCTGCACCTTTGTATTGTTCATTTATTTGTGGTATGTTTAAATAACTGCTGTGAGTTTAAATGAAGATGAACCTTTTTTCAAATTTATGTGAGAAATGTAACCCCCCAAGTGGAATAGCAGGAAGTGTCAGCAGTGTGCCCAGTGCACTTGGAATTATTTGCCTTTGTGCTTTCCCTGTTTTCCAGGCGGTCTGAAATGTCTTGGGCATTGTGGCACTGTTAGCACATGCAGCAGTTATTTTCTGTGCAGGAATGGAAAGAAATTTTACTGCTTTTTATGTGTATGTGATCAGTTGTGCAAATAGGTGTGACTGAAAACCTGTTTCAAAGCATTTTAAACGTGGGTCTTCAGGTGTGTGTTGCCAGCCCTTCCTGCGCTTCTCACCCGTGCAGGCCTTCAGGAATATAACTGTCAAAAATGTTTTCAAATACTAAACCATCTCTCAGTTACTGTTTTTGTCTTTCTTTAATGCGTACATAAGGATAAAGAGTTGGACCCAACAAGGTAAGCTGCATCTTCCGACCTTTGGAAAGTTCTGTCTTAACTGCTGAGCCCAGAGAAGAAGGAAACAGTAACTCAGAGCCATGCTGTATTCCAGCAATGTGTCTGTTCAGTCAGTATGCAAGTGTAACAGCTGTGTTTCTAGTACTCTGATCTTCCTTCTTCACTAAATATTCAAAGTATTTTATTTGGTTAGATAAGGTTATGAGTAGAAAGTAGTCCAGCTGTTGTTGACACACCTGCAGAGACCGATCCGTCGCAGCGCATGGGTGTGTGCTGGTGTGAGCCTCCTTTTGTTTCAGTTAGGTACGGATCCGTGATTCGTACGGATGTGAAATCACACCAAGCAGTAGCCAGATTTCATTCATTCACTTGCCTCTACCTGAAGGAGAATATTCTGAGAAGAGTGGGAGAAACACCATGCTCATTGATTGAGGAAGCCCTAACTGCTGTTGTATATTCATGTTTGACTGGAAATATCTGCAGAACAGACGACAAGCGCAGAAGCAGGCAGGCAGGTTTGTGTCATCTGAACAAATAGGAAAGGTAGATCTGTAGTCATCGTATGTGAGCTGAAGCAACAATTTACTTAATGAGACAGTTTATTAAGAGAGGATGCTTTAGTGACCTGGAGTAAGCTGACATGCATTGTTTTCACAGCATGGATGGGCAAGCAGCTGAGTAGATCTTAGCTGCTGAAAGGGGCTGTCCTGCCAGCTCCATGGTCTTGCCTCCTTCCCGGCATTGGGAAGCCCTGCTGCTTTCCTGACATCTTGCTGAGCTGGTTTGGCTCATTAGTCCAGCATAGCACTAAGTCATGAAAATAAAAAGAACGCTGGTTCTCTTCCAGCTTTACAAGTTGTGTTGGCTAGCTCAGCTCATCAAAGGATCTTACACGTTCTGGAGTCACACTGGAGAAACAGGAAGCAAAATTATCCCTGTCAGCAAGTTAGCTGTCTGGTGAGACGAGCTGTGTTAGTCTGTCTACGCCTTCACCCTGCAAGGAACAGCAGTGGAAGAGGAATTGTTGTTTGCAAAGGGTGCTTGTTCCAATAGGGGCAATGGATTCTGCCTAGGAACAGAAAACGGTGGTGTCATCAGTGGGAGCACGCAGCATGAACAAGTAGTTCCGTTCTGCTTTGCTGCAGTCATGAGGTTTTTCAGTTGTAGTTACCTGGGGAAAGGAGGGAAAGTGGAGCAGAGTTGCTGAAGTGCCAGGATACACCTTCATAGGTTCTGTCTTTTTTTTTTTTTCTATGTTTTCAAATTGTTAACATAATTTTTAAACTGGGAAATAATTAACGTGCAAGCAACTGTGTTTGAACAAGGTAAAATAATTGGTTTGGGCTGAGATAACATCTTCTATGAAATTAAGTTCTTTAATGAAGAAATGTCCTGAAGACTGTTTAAAAGTGGTTTTGTAATACCCATTTTTCCCCTCTTTTCCGATGAAGGTTCTTGATGCCTCAACACTCAGCCTGGGCACTCGAGTCAAGTGGTTTGCCATATGCTTCATTGCTGGCGTGGCGTGTTCTATTCTTGTAAGTAAAGTTTTCGTTGTCCCTGTACTTTGTTAATGTTCTACAGTAGGACATTGTTAATATTCGTACATCATATCTGAGTGTGTTTGCTCTACCCTAAATCCTAGATGTTGATTCCATAAATTTAACTGGACAGTAATGTGTTTGTCGAGTGGGTAGGGACTGCTGGGCTATAAGTTCTGTTTTTGACGATCTTTCTTCCAGTCACAGCAAAGAGTGTTTTTATTGTAGGGTAGTAACGTTTCTTACTGAAAGGCATGATCACAGATGAAGTGTACTGTATTTCTTACTTAGATATGTATGGTGTACTAGAAAGAGGTTTTTGCTGTTTAATATATATCCATTTTATTTTTATACTCTTTCATGAACAGGGAAGAGGAGGGGGTAGCTTGAAAGGTTTTTAAAGGCCTAAGAAACCACAAGCGTAACTCATCACGCTTAGAGATCAATGGGCAATGGCTGTGGTAGCATGGTGGTACTTGAACACCCTGCAGTGCTAGCGAACACGTGGTTTGCTGACTGAAATCAGTTCTTGAACTTGTTGTCAGGAGGCTCAGGTCTGCAGTTATAAATTGAGATTATCAATTGATCGTGTCCACCAAAACCTGGCGTGGGTGACTGGCAGTACAAAGCAGGCCTTTGTCTGCATGCGAGGTCTCGGATGCAGGTGAAATAACACTGGGGGAAGTATCCAGACTGGCTTCTGTGGGTGTGCTGCCTGTTTTTTTTTGTCTCATTACAAAGTAGGATGTTGGTTTTTCATGGCACATGGCTTTTGATGTAGGCTGCCCTTTGGCTAACGTGAGCAGATAACATCTGCAGTTTTTGTGGAGGCTGTTGGGCAGATTGCCTTGACATGTAGTACGTCCTGGCAGTAGAAAGGAGAAACTTGCCTTGCCCTGTGTGCACTGGCTTTTTGGTTTTACCATTACTTCAGCTACTGCTGCTCTTCTTTCAGTGTTCAAGAGGCATTTGGATAATGACCTCAGTAACGTGCTTTAACTTTTAGTTAGCCCTGAGGTGGTCAGGCAGTTGGACTGAATGATCTTTGCTTGCAGGTCTCTTCCAACTGAACAACTCTAATCTTTCATTTATTGTAAAAAGTTTTAAAACTGAGGAGATTTGTGTATGACAGGAAGAAACAGCTGGGAAGGAGCAGCTTGTTGACCATCTGTGGCAGGTGGAGTAGTGACCTGCTGGATTTTCCTGCAGGTGGAAGCTTCTGATTTTGCATCAAAACTTGGAGTTTGTTAGACCCCCTGAATCCAGGGGTGAGCCAGAACAACTGGCTGTCATACCAATGAGAGGTCTGATTGAAGTGATAAACTGTTTGATTTGAGAACTGGAGAATGGTATTGTTCATGCTCGTATCTGTGCTAAGTATAATTGCACAAAATCTCCCAGCTACGTATTGGAGAAGGGGCAAGACCTAGGAGCTTGGGTGGGAAGCTCCCTATTTTAGGGTTGCTTAAGCACTGTTTAGTTAACTGCTCGCTACCATTTTACTCACAAAAAATACTCAATATACTGAAAATTTTTTGTACTCATCAGATTTCTGCTGTAACGTCTATTTCTGCACAGGTTAACATTTCTGCTTTTTTTTTAGTGTTTAATCTTTGTGCCTATTCTGTATCACACGGTGTGAAACTGTGAAACAGCAGATCAAAGGCCTGAAGATCTTTCTTTGCTAGAGTTTCCTCTGGATATCTTGTTAGATGGGAGTCAGGACTTTGTCAGTGTGTTTGTGGACCTCCTGTATCTTGGTTAGTTTAGAGGCAGCTCCCTAGCTGAGCTGTGTCACATGGAGCTGAGTGCTGGTAACCACTCTTTCTACTTCAGGCCAGGGGCCTTTGCTGCAGCACTGGGCAGGCCCTCAGAGAAACGCTCCAGTTATCCCTTACAGGCGTGCATCTGACCTGCTGGATCGCATGTCTGCAGCCTGGTGGATGTCTTGTGTTCTTGGCTGGCCAGTGCAGGGGTGGTGGTTTTCCTTGCAGGATACAGTTACACTTTTCTTGCAGCTTTCTGCGGTCACTCGTACTCTGGTCTGTGCAAGCTGTCACCAACAGTTCCTGCTGAAACTGACGGCAGAGTATAGCGCTCTTTTCCCACCACACCCTCCAGGAAACAATGTTCACATTAGTTTTTTTTTTTTTTGTTTGTATGTTTTATTTTTAAAAAAAACTTGTTTGTAGTTTAGGCTCTGTTTTTCCATCATCGTAGCATTGATTGGAAATAGGAGGAGTCTGGTTTTAAAATATTTCTGTTCAGACTCAGTACATACATAGACTGCAAGTCCTGGTGGTTGGTTGGAAGAAGAAGGAGGTGGTGGATAGTAGTGCGGATTTGACACTTTCTCCTTTGTGTACAGGTGTGTATGATGTGTAATGGGGCTGCTGAACAAAACCAAAAGAGTCACAGAGAGACTGTAAACAGTATAAATGAGTGTTATGAACAATGTAAGTAACCATGGCCTAGCTGTAAAACTACTGCAGAATGAAGTCAATAAATTATTTTGCCTGCAGGTGGCAATAAAAGTATGCTGAATGTTGCCTACAAAACTGAGAGCAGTATGATCTGCTAGTATGCATTAGATGGAACGCTCCTAATGTCTGAAAATACTGAGACTTTATAGTCTATAAACTGAATTAACTAATTACAAACATACACATGTCCCGTCTTTTATAGGGAACAGCATTGTTATGGCTCCCGAAGGGAATCAAACTTTTTGCAGTGTTCTACACCCTGGGAAACATTGCTGCATTGGCCAGGTAGGATTTCTTCATCATTTCTTTCTAAAATGATGTGTATTTGTTGTGTATAAACAACATTGTTTTCATATTGGAATATTAATAAAAATCTAATTAATAAAAATCTTACCCTTTTGGAAGTGTTACGATCAGGGAGTATCAGTTATTCATTCTTTCCTTGCACCAGTGAAACGTGATGTGTCTACAAAACAATCACGAAGACAACTGCTGTCTGAAGGGTTAATAACAAACTGCTGGCTGAATATTTTAAAATTTTTACAGCTGAAGTCTGTCTGAGGTACCTCAGTTTCAGGGACAATTTGTATTCTGCCTGCTGTGATGGACACTTTGTTACTGGAGGAGGCTTTTACTTTTAAGAGATGTTATTTTCATGATTCTAGAAAAACTTTGAGGAAAATAAGAGGCTCGAAAAACATTTTTGACTATAAGGTCAGGCAGAATCTAAAAATCTTTCAGTCTGTATTTTTGCAGTCTGTGCTCCATTCTTTGCAGTAATTCTCTGTAGCAGTCTTAAAAAGATTGTAGAGGGACTTCTTAGGATTTAAGACAAATGTCTGTGCTTCACTGCTTGAAAGACAGCTAAGAGGCAACTTAGTGTCAATAATGAGTCAGTTAAAGTATTCTTGGTTTGTTGTCTTCTTCCTCTCAGCTTGGCATAGTTAAAGCACAGTCACGGGACTCCATCTGTCCTTCAGTTCTTAAGGGGCTAGCATCAAGTCATTTTGCTTGCAGTATTTTTTCTGCCTTTCTTAGGTTCTCCTGAATTTTTTTTTCCACTGTATTTTCATCAGAGGGCTCAGCAGCCAAGATAAGAAGTACTGAGAAAAGTTAGTTTGGATCAAAATGAATTTTAAATTTTCCCTACTTACTTGAGAATTACTTTTTTTTTTTAATTTAACATGAACTTTTGAGGTCTGCTTTGTCTATGCAACTTAAAGCAAAACTGAAGAGAAGGGAGGTGTATTCACAAAGTTGCTAGTAAGGGAGTACCTAGGAGGGGGTTATAATTCAGCCCTCTTTGGGGCTGTGTCCCCACACATCTGGCTTAAAAGATATCTTGTTCGCCAGACTTATGACTCGTTTTGGGAAAGAGATGACTGACTGTTATGTGTATAAATAAATATTAATGAGAAAAGGAGTTAAACCTGGATGCCTTGTTCTCTAGTATTCAGACCACCACCTGGCTATAGGGATGCTCTTTCTCATTAAATGTTTTCCACAAAGCAGAATGGCTTCAACAAGAGGAAAGAAAGAGACTCATCTCAGAGTATCTGTAGCCAGATAACTATTTGTGTAATTGTGAGTTCTTGGCTCACACCACATTTCTTTGGATGGACAGGTAGAACCAAGAGCTGGTAATGGATTTCATTCTCTGTTCAGGTTAACTATAGGGAAGAAACTTAGAGGATTCAGTCCAAGCTACTGAACTTTTTTTTCTTTGCTTTCCAAGTTGGAGCAAAGATTTAGAGCTCTTCTGTATTCTTGAACGTAGCTACTTGCATGCTGCCTGGATAAGAAGCTTGGCTTTTAAACACAAGCTTTCTACAGAAGTTTGGTCTTTGACTTCTGTGCATTCGTTTGACAAGTCTGTTCCTAAAACAGCCTCAAATTAACTTCACTAGACTTCAAATTGACAGGCCCCTGCTATGTGTGGCAGCGAGTTTAGAAAGAATTTCATAGCCAGGGGTGATTCAATATGTGAGCCGTTTCCAGGACTAATAAGTTCATGGACTACTTCATCTGTGATTCTTACAGGTGTCTGCTGATAAACACTGAAGTGCCTTTCTTAGCTTTGTAGTCATTTGACCATTGGAAAACTGGTTGATTACCTGTTGTCTTTTGCAAAGATTTACCTGAATGTAGCTTACCTTTTTTTTTTTTTTTTTTTTTTCCCCATTAGTACATGTTTCCTCATGGGGCCACTGAAGCAACTGAAGACAATGTTTGAGCCCAAAAGATTAATAGCTACCGTTGTAATGCTGGTAAATATGCATTTGTTCCTCTTTCTTTTGCTAAAAAGTTGAGGCTCCATGACAGAGAAAATATTTATCAATTCACATTTTGGTTGTACTGAGTAATTGCAGTCAAGGTGAGTCAGCAGTCACCAAGCCTGGAAACTGTTTGTTGGCTGCAGCTCTGTCTGTGTAGCTGAGTCATTTAATGCTTTCAGAGGAACGGGAAAAAAATTAGTTTTTCCCCTCAAAGTCGAGGAAGGCGCACGGTCAGTTTCACAGTCCTCCATTGGTTCCTTTACTTCCATTGACCATCTTTTCCTCTTCCAGGAGGATGGGGGGAGAAACAAAACCCACCCCCTAGGGTAAGGATAGGATAAGTATATTTTTCTTTAACACCCTGGAAGATTGCATTTATAATCTTAAACACGGATTACCAGCTGAAAAGGATTAAAAAAGAGCTGCAAAAGGAGCTTGGATAAATCTTCAGCTTTCTCAGTGCATATGAGGCAGCTACCTGGTGGCCTCCTCTTCATTACTGTCAGAAGACTTTTAAAAATAATAATAATCATAGTGAAAATAGGCAGAAGAAGCAGAGCCTGTGTTTGCCAAATACAGTCTTTAAGAATGGGTATTTAGCGATGGCTTGTTTGTTGGGAGGCACATACCTGCCTTGTCAGGTGTTGATAGCATGAATTCTGGATTTAGAACAGTCCTGTGCACTGAACTAATAGAACAGCCATTCCCAGGCTACTTTGTTGCTTTCAGGCAAGCTTTGTCACCTAAGGCCACCACTCAGTAGTCTGACATAGGCCTGGTTATACTGCTTTTGGCTCCTGAACTCAGCTCCTGTCTCCCTTTCCCTTGAGACGTGTCCCAGCACTTTGTCCATGGAGCACATCAAACTGTGCTTTGGAAAACATGGGTTCAGGTGAAGGTCAGCGTGTAGACATGGTGTGACAGCCTTTGGCTCTGCTTTCTTCATGAGTCAGTTCTTGAACATGCTGATTACCCACTGAAGACTTCAAAGCAGTACTGTGTGTGCTTTGTTGCTTATTTCAATGTTCATTCTTCTCTCTTTTTTTTTTTTGGTCTCATCTCCTCCAAGCTTTTTCTAGTGTTGACTCTGTGTGCTGTTTTCTGGGTAAGTGAATACTTTGTTCCTCTAAAGAGCAATCTCACTCAGTTATTTTATTGACTGCTTTAAAATTGAGTTCATTTGGAGAGGAGAAATTAGCTGGTGTGTGATGTTTGTGTTCCTAACTGTAGCTGTCTTTGGGTGGAGTGATGAATTGGCTGGCTACAAAGCAAATGCATCCTCCTGTCTGCATGTGATGTAGATGAAAATGCAAAATCTAGAGCATTAATCTCAGTCTTCAAATCCCTGGGCTAAGAACTGAGAAGAGTAACTTAAAATATACTTGACTATTTGACAAAAAACAGGTAGCTGTCTTCAGAAACAACAGGTTCAGGCCATTAAACTCCTTCAGGCCAATGAAGTAGGAGAGATGGAACAGCTGCTTTTGGGTGTCCTGATTGCCTTGAAAAATGAGCTAGAGTTGCATGTTCCATAGAAGTAAATAACGTAGCTGAAATGGAGTCCATATTTGCAGAAGCATAGTATGAATGAAAATGTGTTACCATTGCTGCTAAGTGTTTCCAAAGCTAGAGAGGATTTCCATTGTGTGATGCTAATGGAGTGATGGGTAAATGGAAGTAGAATCAGTTGTTAGGACGTGAGGAGGCAATTAAGACAAGGAAATAAAGGTTCCATCACTTAACTACATTTTTGGCTCCAGTCTATTGCACTTGTACACAGTATTGACTGGTGTGAAGTGAACTGACCTGCAGTATCTGTTTTATTCTCCCTCAGTGGAACAAAAAAGGTTTGGCGTTGATATTCTGCATATTGCAGTTCTTGGCAATGACCTGGTAAGACTCATTTTGATTTCTTCTCCCTGCCCCTACACCTGCATGTTTATAAACCTGTGTGGGAGTGTGCCCAGGTGCTAGCCTCAATCACGTGTTTTTCTAATCTAGACTGTGTAACTTATGCAGAATCTATATGCAGTCAGCTTGCAAAAATAGACATTTTAAATGCATTCTGAAGTGTGTGGACTTTAAGAGGCATGAAAGCAAAATTTATGTAAATCCAAATTCTCATGCATTTTCTCTGCTGTGAAAGTACCTGCATATTCCTGTGTCCTAGTTCCATCACTTTTTTTTTTTTTTTTCTAAAAAAATCTAACCAAATCCTGATTTTTGAAGTTGAAGAGTCACATTTTTATAGGGTTTGTCCTGCCCCAAGAGTATTCAGTAAGAGGGTAGACTGAGTGCAGCAGAGCTCCGATGGCCCTCCAGACACACTCAAGGGCTAGGCCTGGTGATGTGTGCGCACAACTGGGTGAATGCCTGCAAGTCTGGCCCTGTAGAAGTTGTTGCTTTCGCCATGGAGATGCAGCTGAACGTGCTTGGTCTGCTTGTCCCGGGTGGGTTACTTGGTACTAAAATGTTGCAAGTCCCCGGTGACCACAGCTCTTGTCTGAGCGTGCCCTGAACACGCAGTGGCTGGACCGAACTTGCATATGATGAGGGCCAGTAGCCCTGTGTTCGGGGCAGGGACCGCCTGGTGGTGTGCCGGACCCAGGGGAATGCTTGGCTCTAGACACAGGGAGGACTGCTGACAGCAGCTGTGTTCTGCCTGTGCACAGCAGATAGCTTGATCTATCTGGTGGCGGGGGGGGAGGGGACAAAGTGTAGCCTGTAGGTTTGTGAGAAGGAAGTTTCAGAGGGTGATGGAGTGTCAGCCGAGTGTCATAGCCACGGCATGTTACTCTTACAGCACGTATCTGTATTTACAGTTACACAGATCCCATCAGATGTGTATTTCAAGAGTAATTTATTGAAAAAATTGAAGAAAAAAAGCTGTCTTTGTTGAAGGATATAATTTTCCCAGAAATCTCCATTCATTTTGATTCTGATGTCGATAGTAAAGCTGTTTCCTTGTTTTTAAAGCTGAATTTATGTGCAAGGAAAGTAACAAACTGTTTGAGAAATCAAGGCAGAACTAAACCAGGAAGTCCTTGGCAGCACAACTAGTTCTTGTCCAGTTCTGTTTCCTTTTTAACAAGCAAGTGTTGAACTCAGTAGGTAATCTTGTTTAAAGTTTTATTAGGACAGATTGCTTTTATTAGTGCTGGGCTAAAGTAAAGCAATTGGGCTCTCAGAAAGACATGAAATTCTGTAAAATATGGTTTCTTTTTTTTTTTCAGGTATAGTTTGTCATATATTCCTTATGCAAGGTGAGTGCATAATTCTATTTTTAAAAGCCAGTAATCTTTGTTGTAGAGGAAAGAGTCCTTAAATTCAGTAGTGAACACACAGCATCCTTGTTTTCTTTTTAATTTTTAGAAAGCTACATAGGTGAACTCAAAGTTTTTAACACGTGATGCAAGCTTTAAATACGAGTAAAGTGCATAGTAATTTTCTGTTAGCCTTCATTCTGGTTTTCATCCTGTAAAGATCATCATCCAGTTACTTAAAAATGCATTGATGCCACGGTCACCTTTCCAGTAGTTAAAGACAGCCAAGGGAACAAACAAGCGCAGCTTCAGCTGCTAAGTCTGCTTCTGGATTCCACCATCGTTTTAGGAGGCAGAAGCAATACTTGGTGTTTATTTTCATTTTCTGTTTGCCAAGCTTCTCTCTTTTGCGTACAAGGTGAGAACAAAGGCTAGTCCAACACACAGTGAAACCATGTGCCGTTGAACTAGAGAATATCTTTTTCTGTAATGTTTCAGGTAAAATGCAGCTTGGTATTCAGCAGCTTGGCAGAAGGGTCTGTAATGCAGACATTTTTTATAGCTTGAGATTTAGCCTAGGGAGGACTAAGCCAGATGTGTTGTTAGAGACAGTTGATATATTGGAGATAATTGCAGTGGGCGAAGCGCTGTAACTGATGATTCAGATTGTCAGCTTACTATGTCTGGCATCTCGAGCTTCCCCAGTCACAGTTCATGTTCTGAATGTTGTAGTTCCTGTGGCCATGTGACAGTCCTGGTAGTGTCAATC
>VXAV01007863.1:409311-422444 GCA_013399715.1 Alectura lathami | reverse complement strand
CTGTGCTGGGGCCGGGTGCGGGCTGCGCCGGTGACGGGCGGTGTGGCGGGGCCCGGTGGGGGTCGCGGGCGCTCGCCGCCTCGCCGTTATCCGGTCGCCCGGAACGACGGAAACAGCAGTGACATTTACCGTGGTGGGGTACGCATTTTGCAAATGAATGTTCGAGCGCTTAGGAGCCCGTTAAATCGAATTTATCTAGCGGAGTGAAACAGTTCAGTGCTGCGAATTGGAAAGTGTACATTTCGTTTAGCTGTAAGTCGTTTGCACCAAGTGATGTGTAGCTGTGGCGACTGTTCCATCAAGCCGTGGGAGACATTTTTATAGCTTGGTTGCATGAAGTGGTGAAGTGTTGCATTTATACATTTATGCAGTATTCCATTTTGCTTCAGGTTTGCTCAAACACTTTAATTTTTTTCTTTCTTTTTTTTTTTCTTTTTCTTTTTTTCCTTCACGAGCCTCAGAAATATCAGGGTAGACCCTTAAAAATCATTAAATGCATTGATACAGCCACTGAAAAAATAATGACCCAGTGTACTACAGATGTAAAACAGCTATGCCCAAAAGCCCCGAGGGAACAGCGTGGGGCATGAGAACATATGGACAGTAATTCTCTTTCATTTAGGCAAATGCAGAGAGTCATCTGTAGTGGTAGCTAGGAGGCACGTGCATCTTTGTATCTTTAACCCAGTCTGCATGTGGTTCTGCTGTGTTCATCAATTTTCAGCAATATCTTCAAGCAGATCTGCCTCAACAATGGCGAATTTCCTGCCAAATTCGGTTTATGCTGGACGGATGTCAGGCCCACTCCTTTCCCCTCTCCTAGCAGAGAGGAGAACGGTAGCAGCTCAGCTGTGGCTGAGTGTCCGTCCCTCTTATGCCTGCGTGGGGAGCGTGAGCCTCCTGGACAAATAGGAAGTTCCTTGAAGCTGCTCAGTGCTTTCGCGTCGAGAGTAATCAGTGTCTCCAGTTGGATGGAGGAGTGACTCAGGCACCGAAATATCCCAAAGCTTACTTGCGGAGCTGAGAGCAGCTTTGTTCAGAGCATGAAGGGCGGCAGAAAATTCAGTAAATTTGAATGCACAACAGCGGCAAATACTGCTAGTAGCTCAACTTGGGAAAAAATCAAAGGGAGCAGCCTAGCTGGACAAAGAAGGACCATGCTCGTAGTACGTTAGAAGGAAGAATGTGAGAACTGGGGAGATGCTCAGCTGCATCTTTTCTAAAGCACGGATTTGAGCAAAGATACCCAGAAGTGATGTGACTAGCGTCTTCTGTGCTGGGTAACGCATTGTGTGTGGCGATTGAAGTGGGCCTGAGACGGACTCACGCTGAGATCAGGATACACAGCCCTGATTTGGGGCTGGATTTTGAGAGCCACTGACCCCTGCGGAGCCATGTAACTGATGTCTGTTTGGAGCCGTGCCTCCCTCGCCAGACATTAACAGCAAGATGTATTGCTTTTAGTATTTACTGTCTTTTCTGCTCTCTTTCAGTGACAAATGACAATTTGTAAGCGTTCTCCACCTGAAATGTCCGTAGATCTTGTAAGCGACATTAGGAAATAAGGGAAATTCCTTCCTTCCTACTAACAGTGACTTCTGTTGATTTTGCATGTAGCTCGCCTCTCTTCTGCAGTTAAAACATGAATTCTAGTACCAGGAAACCTCAAGCAAACACAATAAAACCGCTTCTTTACTTCACGTGTCACACACGTGCGATGGCAGCCCAGTGGCAGGCTTCGAGAGACAGAAACGGCTGTGGGGAACCAGACAGCGGCGGACCCCAGGCGAGGCATGGCGCTCGCCTTTCTGCCGCCCTCTCAGGGCCGCGCCGTGCCAACGGACGCGGTGTCGCCAGCTGCCGTGCCTTCCTCGGAGAGGAAGAGCCCTCCGAGGCGTCAGGATGCCTGGCGCGTCCCGCCCCGGTCCTCTCCCACCTCGCCGGTGCCCGCTCGCCCTCAGCCTTTCGCCCTTCCCCGCCCCCGCCGCCCGCTCCCCGCCGCGCCTGGGTCTCAACGCCGCGTTTGTCAGATACCCACCGGGAGCCCCGGCCTGAGGCTCCCCGCTCGTACCCCTGGTAGCGGCAGAGAGTGAGCGAGATGAGCAGCTGCTGCCGTGGATGTTGAAAATAATCGATAATTGCTTCAGGGTAGGGAGCCTCCCTTCCTCCTCCAAACACGTCAGTGTGATTTAGGGTGAAAAAAACCATATTCCTCGTGTCTCCTTTTCTAAATTGCTGATGAATGGTGTCGAGTTTGCTGCTGCTGTGAGCAAGCCTGGAGAAGCAAGGCGCAGGTGATCCCCGCGCTGCTCTGATGGAACAACCTCACCGCCGAGCCCCGCTCCCTTTTCTCCCAGGCTGTGCCACGTCTGATCCTCCTCACCGCCCTGAGAGAATGAGCCCCCCCCTTCTCAGAACTGAGGGGGGACCGTAGTGCTGCCTGGCCTTTATTCTTTCGTGCGGCCCCGCCGAGCTGCTGTACAGCCCGCCCGCCCTGCCCGCTGTGCCCAGGGCATCCCGCTGGGGCTCGTTGGCTGTGCACCTCGTGGGGCTGGGGGTCACCGTCTTCCTTAGCAGCAACTCCCCTTGCAGTACCGGGGCGGACGAGGGGGATTGCTCTGGGGATTTGTTTTTGTTTGGTAGTCATCTTGCGGGGTGTACTCAAATGCACATTCTGCTTCCTCCCTCAATAAAGGACCCTCCCAAGGGTTGGTTTTGTAAAGAGAGGAAGAGCTTCTGAGAAGGTTTCCTTTGATATCTCCTGAAACAGAAATCACCACATGCAACAACCCATTACAGCAATGTTCAAGTTCCCAGCTGACATCTGTACCACGAGGGGAAGTCTGAAGTGATGCTGATGACCTATCAGCTCTGCTTAGCTCAGACGGCGTCCCGCTTACTGCCGCTCAGTACCTGGCCTCCAAGAGATTCCCTTCCCAGCACAGAGCACCTGCAGTAACTGTCTCACAAAACAGTGCTGGCCGTTTGTTATTTATACACAATGTCACTGCTTCTAAGAATACGGGGGAAGCGTTGTGACCGTGGATTATTCGTGCCCATGACAGAGCTGCCCAGCTGCCAGCCCCTCGCCTACATCCACGCCAGAGCCAGCCTCGGGAGCAAGCCAGCAAAAGAGAAGCGGTATGGGTGAGGGGCTTCTGCCAGGGGAGGAATCTGGTTCCCACTGACGGCAGAAACATGAGCCCACGGACAATGAAATAAGGCCTTTTCATTTCCCATTTTTTAAAGTTTACTGACAGGGTTGTTAAAGGTTTTTTAGAAAGACATTTTAAAGTCAAATTTTCCCCTCCTTTGCAATGTACGATGCACACTTGGGAGCGCTGGAATGGCTTAAAGTTTTCTTGTTTGTTTTGTTTTTATAAAATGAAGGTGTCCAGTCTGTTTTGCAGTGGGGTGTGGGATAATTACGCTAGGCCATTACTAAGGCCATAAGCTGTTACTAAAAAATAACAGGTACTATTCACAACTCGAAGTAGGAGCAGATAAAAGCAAAATTCTCAAAATAAGGAGATCAGGAACCTGAGGCGAACGCCTGGGCAGGGAGGAGGTGGGCGCGGCCGGGGACCATCGCGTCCTGCCCCGTTTCCGAAGGTGTGGACGGAGATCCAGCCGTTGCAATGAATGCTCCTGTGATGCAGTCCCTCTGTCTTTTCCAGTGGCAACTGCTGTTGCAATTTCGTGTAAAGTTCTTGGCAATGAGTTAAACCCATCTCCCCTTTCATGTCCCCCCTCCCCACGTAGTACAAAGCTTCGTAGCAAAGAAAGAGTCAACAGCTGAGGAAATGTTTCTCAGAGGCTGCTGCGTGGGACTATAAGTCAATTAGAATTATCAGTTTATTTGCCATCAGGATCTAACCCAGTAGACTGGCTTACATATTAATGTGCATTCTTCATGTTGTTTGGAAGGACCGAAATCTCAGCACAGGCACGAAAGGCACACTAGGATGGCCTGGTGTTAAATACAGGATGATGGCATTTTGACCTGGTTGCTGCATGCAGCCATCTGTTCTGAGCAGAATGATTTTTTTAAGTTCACAGGTAGGTAGTCACTGAGCTGATTTTAATTTTGAGAAAATGATTTCATGCAGGCCATCTGAGACTCGATGCTTGGCAGTTGTATCTGAAGGGTAACACGCAAGGTGCCATTGGCATGTGATGCCCGTAAATTACAAAAAGAAGAAGAAAATATTACTCTNTTTTTTTTTTTTTTTTTTTTTTTTTCCTGAGCTTATGATAGGCTTTTGTCAAAATGGGAAATACTCTGACCCACTTTCTCTTAGTGGTCACTGTGATGTCTTTAATTCCCCCTGCAATATTGTTAGATTTAAATGACTGTGGAATAACAAATGGTGAATTTGTATTGATGCTCACAATATCTTTTAGAATGGTTTTTGCTTCCTGGCATGTTTGGGAACATTTATTGTGCAGACTATGGCATTCACATCCTTTTTTTTTTTTTTTTTTTTTTTTTTTTTTTTTTTGGTCTGATATTCTTTGGAGTTCTTACAAAACATACGTCTTTACGTTCCCATTGGAAATGCCTTGCTGCAAAATTAAGGTTAACCAGATTCTGGTTTTCCTTTGCTTGTTCGTTTTGTTTTCATTTATTTACAGAAATATGCAAAATAAAGTCTGCTTTGTATATCAGCAGGAATTAAAAATCTTGCAATTTGTGGATTACTTGGAATTTGCAGGTTACTTCTAAGGGTCTCATGAGGTTTCAGAAAGGAGAGTAAGCCAATGGTACATAGGCTTAAATGTGTGGATCAGGAATCTCTACCTTCTCTGGAAATGTGTTAAAAATAAAAAAAAAAAGCTGAAAGCTACAGTAACGTACAAGAAGAGTGTGTAGATTTCAAACTACAGACTTTCAAAACTACAGACTTCCTTGAGCAAAGGAGGAAGAAGAATGAGTCGTCAAAGACAGTACTGACAAGAAAGTGGAATCAAGGACTACAAAAGCCATCTGCAAAATGACTCTCTTGTCTGAATAAGTGACTGAAAATTGTTGTGCTGGTGTTCTTTTGCAACACAACATTAGAAGCCCTAAAACATACATTTCTTGAGTTTGAAGAGTTGATTTTTTGGGGGGGGATAAAATCCTGTTATTTTTCTTCTCTGTCTCAGGACTTCAGAGAGATGAATCGGAAAATAAATTTGCAGGCAATATCTATATTGCTAACCTCTGGTGGATGAATACAGATTAAGCAGAACAGGAGGGGCACAGCAAACCTGGCCTGCAGACAGCTGTGCCACCACTGGCTGACACCCAGCTGTGGCAAAGCTCTCTGCTCAGCCGTCTGAGCGGCTTAACGCAACTGCGCCCTAACCCATGGCATTCGGAGCGCTCTTGGCTAGTGTGAGCTGGAGATCTTTGTTCATCTGGTTTGCTTTGACTCATACAACAAGGGAGAGTTTCTGCAGGCAGCTGAGTCAATGCAAATTAGGTGTTTGGCTGTCAATCTCTTGATTATACCCAGAATGACTGAATACTTTGCTCGTACTGCGTTGACCACCCGAAGAGTTTACATTCTACTTTTTGTCCTGTGCAATCCATTTTTTTTTTTTTTTCCTTAAACCATTGCTGGTTAGAAGCAACTGGATACAGAGGTGGTGGTGTTGGTGGTCATACAATAGCCTATTTCCATTGCCTTTCAGATGGGGTCATACAAAAATGTGGATTTACGCCAGCTGACACAAATGTTCCTAGATTAACTCTTCTGGTTGTTTCCAGGGGAAACAGTGAAGTTGTACAAGTGATGCTCCCATCATTGCCTGGGTACTGCTTGACAACCAAGGGTTTCGTTTTTTCTTGAGAAGAAAGCTGAGTGGGTCACTAGTGCTTCATTTTTTTCATGAAAATAAAGAAAACACTTTGTTTACAAGATCATATCTTAAGGTCTTGGATGTTTATATGTCATTCATAGCCTTGAAATTTATCTTCGGTTAACATAACAACCAAGTTAATAAAATAACCTTTGTTTTGATTGTCTGAAGGATTCACGTTCCCCTTATGTGGCTGTTTTGTTCAAAAATAAAGAGGGAGGAAGAGAGTATATATTCTAAGTACAAAGGCAGAAGATAAAAGCATCATTCTGTTTCTGTTCCTCCTACGTAATATTGCCATAGTAACAAGGAGATGAATGTGGCTGTTCATCACTGAAAGCAGAGGTAAAGCAGACACTATTCTTATTCAAAGGAATATTAGTAAAATACAGATTTTTAACATGTCAATAATGAATTAGGTAAAAATGATCTACTCTATGTAGCACACACTGTAAGCTAATAATAAAGTGCCACTTTGAAAGAAGAGAGGGCAATTAAGGCATTTAGCAAACATTTATAGCGCCGTAAATCAGAGCATTCTATCTTCCACACAAAGCCATGCTGAGCTGCAAAGTGCAGTCACAGATAATATATTCTGACATCAAATTTACATGAGACCAGCAGCTCACTCTCCTCTGTCTAATATATTTCTGTCACAGCGGTTGGTTGTGGTTATTGCCAAATATTTGCGCTGCAGCACTGACTAGTTGGGCTGGACTGAAGTGAGTAAACTATTTTCTGTATTTGGGACTATGTGATGTCTTTTAGATCCTGGTGCTATTTTTAACCCTTAAACTGCTTCCAGGGCAGATGAAATTCTATTCCAAGTATACACATCATGTGCAGATCTACATATTTGAAATTTCGGTGAAAAATATTCAATTGCGCTCAAAACTGGAAAAAGAACAAGAAAGTGCACCTGCTTCATTGTACTCAGTGTAACTTCTCCATGCTTTGCAGCAATGGTTTGATAGTGAACTTGTTGCATTTCTGTCCAGTAGCAGGCCTTTTTTGTGAGAAAAATTTATCTGTATTTGATCAAAGAATGGATTAAAAATAAACTGTGATACTTTACACACACTCTAAGGCTTTGTTTATTTGAAAGGTGGTTTGTTGTTGTTGTTGTTGTTTTCTCCCTCAAGGCTTCTTCTGCCTGAAGTGTGTTTAAGATGAGGATTGAAAGGTGGGGCAGAACTTCATTAGCAGCCACAGCTGCCTGTTGGGACGAGGAGGTGGGGACATGGCAGCAGAAGCAGCTGTTCCTAAACTGCAGCAGTCTCTGCTAGCCTCCGTCAGCTCTGCTTTGGATTAAGGCAACAAGAACTGGAGCTAGAGGTAACAGACCTGGGGAAGGGGAAATGATAGAGTCATTCTGAGCCAGGCTGAAGAGGCAGGAAGGCTCAGCAGAGGAGTGACAGCTGGGGCTCTGCTGCTATCAGAGCTGGCAGAAGTGGGGGCTGTGTTGAGAGGGCTGGCAAAACTCGGTGAAACTCAGAAGTAGATGGCCTGTCCCAGCTCCTCTCGTGGCTGACTGGGGTAGCAGGTGACAGCCTGGTGCCACAGACAGAGCCACTGGCTGTGGTAGCACCCACACAGTCCCACTCGTGCTGGGAGCTGGTGTGGGAGGCGAGGCAATGCACACGTGTAGGGTTGTTTCTTTGAGAAGCTGGGAGGAAGGTCAGAATTCACCTTTTCGCTTTTGACAGGAGTGACCCAGGAAATTACATACACATGCATGCTGCAATTGAGAGGTCGAGCGTTCAAAAGTTAGGTCTTCAGCAATTCATCCACCTCCCTTACCTTTACTATATATAAAATATACTTTTTCTATATATATATACTTTTTCTAAGTGATTTCAGCGTCACTGATTGTTTAGGATCTGCTCTCCCTAATGTCCCTTCCTAGGAACTTGCTACACTTTGCCGTCCATGAAGCTTTTTTGCAACAGTTCCCTGCACCAGAGAATGGAAGATTCCCAAACCCTACCTAATTATGCTGCCTGTTCGGTGATGTTGAGATGTTCTGCTTGATGTTGACCATGTTGCCTGGCAAAAAGCTGGCAAACTTCAGCTTTTTCTTCCTGAGCATACTAATAGGGTCTTTCTTGTATTTCATCAGCCGAGGAATCTGTGTGTGTGTGAAGGGAACAAATAGAGATTGTGTGACTCAGTCTCTTTTCACAGTTTAAACAGTTGCCGGGGGGGCATTTTTATTGCTTGTCTGTGAGTAGTAAATACTTTTTCTGTGAAACTGTGGCCTATCTGACTGGTGGAGCTTCAAAAGCAGCTCTTTCATTTTCAGGGGCAACATTGTGTACATGGGAAACTGCATGTTCATGTGGAGGTAGGAGACTAGGATTTGGAAAAGGTTAATTTGTTTGTGGAATACTTTATCTTGTGAGATTTTTGTAACTAAAGAGAAACCACAGAATTTTAGAAGCAGAGGAAAAGCAGGAGCCCTCTCTGTCTGGTTCATCCCCTTGTCTTAGGCAGATGTTACAGCCTTATGTGTCCTCTCTGCCTTGTCTCATAGACTCAGAGAAGAAAAATATTTCCTTGGAGTTTAGTCAACAGCCTTGTTGTTATATTGCTCTCTGGGAAGGTAAATGGAGGTGAGCTTGTACTCCTCCATGCAGAGAGAGTGAATTAACTACTACCAGCCCATTACACAAAGTTTGCCATTTTGTAGGGCAGTTTTCACTATCATTGATGACAGGACAATGCTTCTGTTTAGAAGGGAACGCAGGCTTTTCTAGAGGGTTAAATCGGGATTTGCAGTGAAACATCTGAGTGCAGATTTGAGAAACTTCTTTGTTACTTTAGGATTTTTTTTTTTTTTTCCCTCTACATTAAGGGCATGAGAAATGACCATGTGCCTCTGAAAGGCCACATCTCCAGAACCTAACCCTTAGGCTCCGTGAAGCACTATTGATGTGGGTTTTGGTGTCTGACTTGGACTTGTGACTGCCGGTCTATGAGCCGAATGCCCGAAGAACTAGATGGGGCAGTGCCAAGCGTTGCCTCACCTAAAGTGTACGCCTCTTCTGGCTTCTGTAGATTCAGGCCCTTGATTTACATGTGTTGTGATTCAGGTGGTTTGGCACAACAAACATCTGTTTACACTTTTTTTGTGTGGGGAAAATGATAAAGTACTGAGGTTAGGACTGCACTGTGTACTTTCTACGGCGCTTTGTTTAAATTCTTTAGAAAAGCTAGGCAGCACATCACGTAACACGGAGGGGAATGAAGTAGTGTTGACACAAGGTGGTGTTGGTCTGTGTGGTTTCAGTATAGTATCTTATGTATAGCGGGCAAATTATTCAATACACGATTAATCAGAAAGAACCTCCACACGCCATCAGGCAGGTTCATACGTGGATCCGACAGTGCCTTTATAGAGATTATCAGCAATCGTATCTACTCAGGGCAAAATTTGGATCATGTAAAAGAAGGACAGGTATACTAACATGTGTTTGATTATTCATCTTCTGAATACCTTTTCCTGGTGTACATGCCAAGACGCTGCACAGTGTAACTATCCTCTGTGTGTTGCCAGCCTTGCATTGCTTATGTTACTTCCTTCTCTTCCAAGAAACACCTGTTGATTTGTTGCTTGCCACTTTTGAGACTGAATTCTCCTCAGCTCGTGCTGCAGGAGGTATGGTAACTTACAGTAGAAATCATGCAGCATGCAAATTCTTAAGTATTGCAAGTGGAGAGTTAAGTTGCACAAACTTGAGAGGAGCCTTAGACTATCTTGGTCTGGAAAGCTTAGTCATGGTGGTTTATTTTTGTTTACTTTTCTGCACTTTTGCAGCACTATGTAGTTTTCAAGCCCCTTTGATGTTGAATCAGGAATAAATTTCAGAGCTGTTTATGTAGGGAATAAGTGAACAGCCACAAGACTCACAACAGTCCCTCTTCATCTAAACTGATCTGTATGTCAGTTATTTCAACAGTGTCCAGTGTAGACCCTGAGAAGTGAACTCAGCTCCAGGAAGCTGGTAACCTCTGTGTGGGAAGAGGCAAATGTGGTATCACTGGGGAATTGCTACAAGATGGAAATAGAAAAACAGGGTTGGCATGAAGAAGAGTAGACAGGTGCTTAGAGATACGGCACAGAAGAGCAAAAAGTACATCTGCCCGTGCCACTGTTCCCTTTCTCTTTCATATACGTGTCCCTGTGGTTCTCAGTAGGACCACCTTGTCCCTGAAGAACATGACTGCCCGCACCATGCAGCAGCCTCTTCTTTCCTGAGGCAGGAGATCCCTGTGTCGTTCAGCATCAGCTCGATGTGGGAGTACCTTCATCTGAACCCACAGTGTAACCAGCGGTGCTTATTCAGCTCACTGCTTTTGATAGCACTGTGAAGGTTTGCTTCACTTCCCTGCTCAGAACCCTTCAAATGTTGCATTTAAAAATGAGAACAGGCACAGGTGGAATTATTACTACTGATTTTAGGTTTCTCTCTTTAACTCTCTCCTCTAGCTCCCAAAACACTCTCAGTGCCTTAAGGTATTTTTGGTGAGTTTTTTTTGACTCCAGGCGCTGTTACTGCCTAACACCTGGGGGGTGAGGGCTGTGAGGCGCTGTGCCAAGGCTGCATTCTAGGCTCCTCAACTCAGTGCCTGCAGACCATTCTGCAGGGTGGGAACAGCTGGGATTATGCGTTTGCTCGTGTCCTTGGTAGCAAAGGATTACTTACAATGCAGGCAGGATTCTTCCCGCTGTGAGCAATGTGCCTGTTGAGCAGTACTTTGGAGTTTAGCCAAACAGACAGATTTTGCAAATAAGCAGGCGGAGGAAGTAGTGGTGTTTTTTCTTGGTGCTTTCTTCTGTTTTTAAACAAAACAAAGTTTCATTTTGTATGCCAGCTTTTATTTTATTTTATTTTTATTTTACTGTCTTTTTTACTTGCTGCCACATCTGCTTTCTTTTGCTGCTTATTCGATACACATCAGGTAGTCACTAACTTTCAAAATAAATCACTAGCATTCTCGAGATTTCATAGAGACAAATTGTACCAGTGAACAAAGGAAGAAGCAATGTTACACACAAATATTTTCGGTAATGACAGGTATTCCTGTAAGATGGTAGCTATTCTCTTTGCAGACTTCCATCTCCTGCAAATGGAAAAGGCGTATTCAGACTTAGTCTCAAACAGCATTTTGGGCAAGCGAATGTACATGTTCTTAACTGGTTTGTGTTGCCTCTTGACCACCAGTGTGGGAGCAAGCACCATCCCAGAAGCATCACCTCAAAAGCTATGGCTTTTACGCTTTGGGAAGGCAGGACTGCTTTCTGAATGGTCTGCTTCTTGGGACGACATTTAAACGTTTGGTGAGCCTTGGAAAGCATCCAGCTAAGCCAGAGTTGGATGCTGAGTAGTTGGTAGTTTAAAATAAACCAATAAAAAGCAACATGTCACAGACCAGATTCACTAAATTTCATCATGTTTTCCTTTGTGTAGCACTTAGGTGTTTTAGTTCCACAAGTCAGTGCTGGACAAAGTGCTGACTTGTTTTGTGCTCATGCCGTTAAACAACACATTCCAGTCTAGACATCAAAAACCAGTGGTTGTTGGGGTCTTATCCTGAACTTGTGCAGTGTGCTCACCATTTTCTAGAGCTTAGAGAAAGTGACAGATGCCTCAGTCAGTCAGATAGTGCAGTTCTTTCAGAGTAGTCTGGTCTTAGTGAGACATTGGTGAAATACTTCATCATGTTTAAAGCTCATGTTTTTAATTTTGCATGTAGTCTAAGGAATATTTTGATCCCTTTATATCCCCGTAAAATTCTAGATTTTTCGAAATGTGCGATGTGCACTCAACCAACCAACATAGGTTACTTCTTGCATCAAACCTTGAGCAAGATTTGCCTACCTGTGAGCAACCAGCACTATTTTACTGCCACAGAATATCCAGCCAGAACTCCAGAACACAGGTCTTCACGTGTCTGCCTACCTGTATAGGAGCCCCTGATATACTATTGCATCATACATGGCACAAGAGGCCCTGCATTTCAGCAGGATTTTATAGCTTGTGTAGGAGGAAATCTTTGTGGTTTACTGGTGCAGCCTGCAGGATTTTGACAGTACAGTTTTATTCTGTACAGCAGAAAAGAATGTCTGCTGAGTATGTTAACTAGTTAATAGGTATGTACAACTTCATCTCCCATTTTCTGGAGATGTCTAAGAACCAAAAGCAGGCTGTTGCTTTTTGGAGTATGCATAGCATGAAAAGGTGCGCTAAAGGCTGGCTATATTCTAGCATCATTGCAATTATCTACCAAAATTGCACCTAGGGGTACAAACCCAGGCAGGTATGTTGAGTTCAGTTACAAAAAAAAAATTCCTTAGAAACAGTGTTCGTACTAGTTCTTTACACTCTGAAATTTGGTTTGTTAGCGTGTGGTGTTGCTTGCTAGTAGCAAAATAAAAAGTGTTTATGAATTAAAACTTACATGCTCAAATGAATGCGTGATTTACACATTTGTCAAAATTCTGAACTGTGCATTGGCAGAGAGGAGCACTGCGGAAGAGCTGTGAGTGTCCATTGCCACATTTATACAGTATCTCTTTTCTGACACTGATTTCTCTATGTATAGAGTAAGCAGAAGCAGAAGGACACTATCAAAGATGACAAAGAGAAGATGAGAAGCAGGAAATCAGCATTTAGTGAAGAAGATGAGGAAGATGTTCAGGAACAAGACCTGATGGGTCAGGTAATGCCGTTAGAGCAGGTTATCAGGTGACTGGCACTACTGGACTTAAACATTTCTAATCACTTTGCAGCGAGATGTCTCAGTTGCCCAAAGGCTGGAACTCCCTGTTTAGTATCCAGGTGCAATGGGAATTTCTGTGTTGGTGAAGTGCCAAAGTAATTCTTTGATTTAGCTGATAAGAGAACTGATTCTGTTACCACTTGTGGTTATTTTACCTGTTTCTTTAATTTTTTTTTTCTTTATCTCTGTGTGTGCAAGTGAAAAATTGGACCAGGCAACCTAATGTTGAAGACAAACTTCAAAAGAACCCTGTTGTTGTGCATTCATACTAAGGGAAACGAAATCAGATTCTTGGGTGTGGTCTCTTGCTATTACTGTGCTGCCGCTAGCAGGTGATAGTCTGCAGAGGAAGGCTCAGAGGCAGGTAACTGTCCATTTTTAGTACAGAGTATATTCACCTGTGCATCAAACAACAGCTGACCTTGGTTAACCTAGACATTAGAGGGACAGTATTCATCAGTATTTACTTGCATAATAACATGTACAAACACAGCGTGCATCAG
>VXAV01007863.1:391086-407695 GCA_013399715.1 Alectura lathami | reverse complement strand
TTTTCCTCCCAGCACCACCTTTAAATGTGTAAGGATCTCTGCAGGTGGAGAAATGCTAAGTGTGTCTGCTACCGAGGCTTGCTGAGTAAAGAAGTTCAAAAAGAGAGGTTAGATTCAAATATTTGCTTTTAGGCTTAAACAGAACAACAACAACAACAATATTGTATGAGGGGAGAGAAGGTAACATAACAAGAATCTCATGACTGGTATTTATTACTTCTAGTAAGACCCTTGTGTTCAGTGGAGGATCCACATGTTTTCTGTTACTGGAAATTAATATGGTTTTCAAAATAGGGGACTCTGGAAAGTCTGTTTGCTACAAGAAACAAAATGGTCATAGACTGAGAAATCTGATCAAGAGACAGAGTTTCAAGACAGATATCAAAAAACACCGTTGTAGAGCCAGTAGTTAAGCAGAGCCGGTACTGTCTGTGTGCTTCCTTCAACACAACAGAGCAGTGACTCTTATGAAAGTTTTTCTCTGAATCAGACCACTGGACATTGTCATACAAACAACAAAGAAAGCAGATTTTTATTTTTATTTTTTTTACCCTGCCTTGTAATGCCTAAATATTAAGACTTAAAAAATAAATTTGTATTTCTCAAGATTTCCATGCCCTTATGACACGACTGTGCTACGAGAAAGGGCTAATCTTTTCCCTTCCTCTATCTAATCAGATGCAGAAATACTTTGAATTAGGAGGAATTTGCTCTCCAAAAGACTGTACTTATGTTTTGCCCTTAAAGCTTTTGTCCTAGTTTAAATATTCTGCAGATGGACTCCTTTCAAACAGATACAGACTTTAGACATTACTGCCTGCGATGCTTTAGACATACTGCTTTACACCTGTCTTTCTTTTGGTGCAGGAAAGGATTTTCTTTCAGTTCTGCTAAAATGGACAAATCAGCATGGAGGGCCTCGAGTATCAAGGTTAGAGTTCAGCACAGAAGCATTCATGTGTCAGTATTTTATGAATAATGCTAAAAACAAAGCAGATTTAAAAGCACAAAAATCACTGTGTAAAACACTGAGCACAAAAAAGGCAAAATAAATCAGGCCAAAGGGAAGGAAGGCAGGTAATAACAGTAACTACAGAAGCTGTAACTATTTTTTCTGGTGATAGATGTGAAGTTATGTGAGATGACAAAAAAACTTTTCTAGTTATCATGCAGCCATTAAAAGGTAACCTACTAAGAGTAGGAAGTTTGGATTTGTTCCCTTTTCTTGCTGTAATATGATATATAAAGAAATTCAGAAATAAATCTTAAATTAAAGAAGATCTTTAGTAATAGCCAGAATTAAACTGCTGTGCCTAGAGACCGCAGACAACCCAGCAAACTGCAGCTTTTATAGCTTGCAATTCACCAAATGCCAATTGCGGAGATCTCCTTCCTGTCTGTCACTCAAGTTGCTAACACTGGCATCCTTTTATGGACTCCTACTTCTTAGTAGTTGCTACTTTTTTGATCAGAAGGGGAGAAAACCCTCTGAAATATTCACTGTTAAGCATGTCTCAGTTTCTGTAAGAACTGGGGAACAATCTTGCATAAAGGTTTCGTTCCTCATGGTGTTATTTTGTTTAGATATGAATTTCCACCTGCTGTCTTGGATTGTTGTTGCCCAGCTTGTGATTCTGTGTTTACACAATCTTGCTAAGCTGGCTCGCTGACAGGAATATAGTCAGAGCAGTGATCTGAACAATATTTTGTTTATTTAGTACTAGCTTGCACTCAAAAAAACAGCTTTTATCTCTCCTCCCTGTCATTTGCTGCTGCTGCTTCTGTCAGCTCTTGGATTTTGCAGTGAATTGCCCAGTTTACCCTTAGCAAAGCTTTCTCTGTGGTATCTTCATTTCTTTGTGCTAGTTACTGCACTTGCAGGGTCTGTAAAGACATGAACGTTGGCCTCTGGAACAGATGCCACAAATCAGTCTAGCACTTCTTTCTAATTTTAATGGAGATGAGCTACTAGTTGTAATTTCTTGAATCTCTCAGTTAGGATGTAGAGAGACCATAAATCTTAAAGCAACAAACATTCCCAAATCCTATGCTTTGAAGTGAATAGGAACTCCTGGGTCATCAGCACTTTTGGGAAACAGGCTGCTTAACTAGGTGTCCAANTTTTTTTTTTTTTTTTTTTTTTTTTTTTTTTGGTCACTGTTTAAGGAAACCTGCAACAAAAAAGTTTCAGGAGTACAACCCGTAGCTTTGCTGAACAGCCTAAGACAAAGCCTGTGGAGACTATAACATCCAAACTCAGCGCTGCTGTGGCAAGCCAAGTATCTGGTATTGTTTTATTGCTGGTCTTAAGATTTGAGGTTTGTTGTATTTATTATTGCTACATTTATTTTTATGGAAGGGATGCCGGTATTATTTTCTTAACTTTATTATGAAAAAACAAACAAAGAAACAAAACATAAACCAATTGTCAGATTTTTTTAAGGCTCTTCCATCAGACCTTTTTGTTCCATACTTTGCAGCTTCTCCTTCCAAAACTTACTCCCATTTTGGTTATGGGATGTTATATTCTACGCAATTGCTGTCAATAATTGCTGTCAACTGCTAAAACACATTCCTCTACAGAGTATAAGACAACTGAAAGTCTTACGCAATGGATTAGTATGTTCTTGTTCTTGCTTCTTATTCTTACTCTTGTTTGTTTTAAGATGGAAATTCAGTTCTTCTCCATAGCCTCCTCAGATGAGCAGTGAATGAATCAGTCATGCTGCGCACTGCTTCTTGGACTGGAGACACTGTTCTGGTGGACTCCTACAGTCTTCTGGGTAAGTAAACTATGTAAGCAGTATACTGAAACATAGATGAGGAACTGACTGATTCCTGATAGGTCCTTGCAAGTCAGTCAGGGAGGGAGGGGAGAAACATGATGTCAGTAGCATCTGTTAATGGGTAATGTTGTGGCACAAGTGTTTACACCGGTGGATTAAAAGCCACATGATCTGGACTGTCAGTAGGTGGTGAAGATTTTTATATTTGGTGGTGGTGGGTCCCTGAGGGTCCTAACGAGGACCCTGCTAGGCTGGTAGCTTTCCCGTCCAGAGACCCCAGGCCTATGCCTGTGCCCTAGACAATGGCCCTGGACTTGTTTCTGTGACAAAGGCTCTGCCAGCTGTAACCTCAGTAAAGCACAGCCTTTGTATGCTTGTGACCTGGCAGGTGGAGTAGGTGGACCTGTGAAAGGGCACATCTCAAAATCGTCGCTTCACAGCTACAAAGATTACGTGGTTTCTGATTCTGCTTTTATACCTCCGTCACAGCAGTGTTGTGTAAGATGACACATATATCATGAAGTCCATTTGCACACTCCCACACAGACCACCAGTGTGCAATTCATATCTTCCTTTTCTGTCTGCCACTTCTCAGGGCTTTGTCGTGTTTGTCATGTAACAGCTTCCCTTGTTAGCCTGGTTTTGTGTAGGTGGCTTACCTGCTGCTGAGCTTCCATGGGATCTTCTTTGATAAATGCTTTAGCAGAGCCATCCTGTCTCCCCATTCATGGTCCAGCAAGAGTGTTTTAAATGTGATTACATGGTTCCCACGAGACTGAGAGTAACATTTTCTTTTTCCCCCTGTCCTTTGTTTCTTTTAATGTAATTGCAAATGATAAAACATAGTTTAAGATGCCTTCTAGAAGGAAGTAAATGCGAACACACAAAACTTCTAGCCATTCCTAACTCCATCATATTATGGCCTGTTAAAAAGGAAAACATACAACTCCATAAATTACAGTCCTTTCAAGTATAAGTTCCTCCAAGTATTTGTAATCTTCTAATACGCTTTGAGGGAACTTTATTTGTAAGCCTACACGTGTCAGACTTCTCTTTTTTTAAAAAAAGAAAACTTTTTTTTTGTTTTGAAACTTTAGGTGAGTTGCATATAATTAATATAATTGTATTACAATTATGATTATATATGATTAATATAATTGATCAACCTGGGGTCTCCAAAGAAAAAAGTAAACAAAAATGGCTATGTGATGCTGGATCTTTAAAAGAATGGAAAGGTCAATAGAGCACTGGCTGTCAGAATTTTAGGATGTCTTTCTAGCAGAAGTATTTGTCTGTACATCTGTTACAGAATTAAGCAGTCGTTCTGGCCGCAGCTCAGGAAGGGAAACATCCCTGCTTGGGGAAGACATTTGTACTGAGGCTGTGAGCTTCCGCTTTCGGTTTCCTGTTCCTTTCCTAACTTTCTTTTTAAAACCACGGCAGCCAGCAGTGTCTCTCATTGAAAGGGTACAGTGAATAGCTGGAATTTGGTTTTCTGTTCGGATGTCAGTTTAAAATTTCTTTGAAAACTAAAATTGAATAAAAATCAGAGTAAGAAGATACTTTCCAACCAGAAGGTGCTTTAAGTTGCAAATAATGAAGAATTCCTCTTCTGTTCTCCAGGTTTTAAAATATATAATTTATATGTAGCACCTTTTATACCCCGATGATATCTGTTTTCTGAAATATGGACTGTCTTCACAGAGAAAAGGACATTTGTGTTTTTCACTTATCCCCTAGCGTAATGAGAGAAAAATGCACTTTCATGATAGAAGTGAAAGCAAGATATTATTGTAAACCTATATAGCCCCAGACCAAATAAACTAAGCAGTTATAGCCTTGTGAGTTTTTGTTTGGTTTTGGGTTTCATTGTTGTGATGCTTTTGCTTATTTATTTATATATTCTTGTCCTGGAACAGACATTGCTGCTTCAAGACCCTCTAAAGCTCTTCCTGTGGGTTACTAAAGTTCATCTTCTCTGGTGAAAAATGTGGTTTTGTGTCACAGCAGCTAACAACCTTGAGTGTTTCTGAGGTGCCATGAGGTGAGATCGCTAAGGTTAGTTTCCCTTCTCACTGCAGCAAGTTCACCTCAGGGTAAATCAGTCTCATCTTCACCGTATGTTCTGCTGCTGCGTTGAAGCGGGCTGTGCCTGTGGTTTATGCACTGTAAACAAACCCTGAGCAGGCTGATGGAGGAAGGTGATCGTCTGCTGGCTTGGCTGTTGGACCCGCTCAGAGGCAGCAGGCAGGACATGGGCTGGAGCTAGGGGCCGTAAGGTGCACGCTGTGGTCCAGAGGAGCTTTCACAAGTTTTCCTCATGGTTGAGGTGCCACAGCAACTCTGACACTAGGGTTCTTGGTAGCTGGGACTGGCAGTGCTGCGATCAGATACATACAGCTGATGTGCCTTTTCTAACAGTTCAAATACCTCAGGACCCTTCCCCACAAAGCATTAAGCCCTTGCTAAAGTACATTCAGTCAGGTCAGGCTCAGTGAGCAGAATGGTGTTCTTCCTTTTTGACAGCTGCCACGTATCAGAAAGTGAACTGAACCCACGAAGGCGGCTGTGAAAGGTTGGCAGCCCGCTGGGAGGAGCCCGGCACACGTAGGCTGGCCACATAAAGGCTCTACTGGTTCCAAAAGAAAGCGCTTGAACCAGTAAGGCCAGGTGGGTTTGGAGCACTGTCTGAATGACATCCAGGTGATGGAGTGCACTGGCCACGTGCTGAGGGGACATGCTCTCTTCACATCTCACTGCCTCCAGGACAGAACACAACCGGTATGGATGTTGTATGTTACACCAGCATGCATGTGCATACTCCTGCATGCAATCTGAGCCTTGAGCTCTGGGTTATGGTTTGGCTGTTTTCTGAGGACCTAGATGTTCCTCCCTTGAGCCTGCACCCTGGCTTTTTAGATCATACACATGAGCAATGGAAGTGGTTACTTGAGATGTTGCTATTCTTTGAATGCAGCTGTAACCTGTCACACAGTCAGAGCAGCACAGTGCTCAGGATACCGTGACAGTCCCCCAGAGTTGTTTGCCTCTCTCTGCAAAAGCATCAGTCGCCTGAAGCTCGCACCTTGATACATGCCTTCTCAAAGCTGAAGTTCCAGTGAGAGGAGGGTGAGAGCTTCTCGTCAGCAGCCACGTGAGCAGGTGAGATTTAAAAATGAACAACTTTGTGTGAATTGTTGTGCAGTGATGGCTGCAGCCAGGTATGTGAGCAACAGCACCTCTGGAGCAGTTCTGGGTGGGTCACCTCAGAATATGCTTGATTAGTGCTGTAAGGACCATTTCAAGTCAATTACATGGGCATTTGGAATTGTGAGACATCTTTGGCTGAGACTTTGCGTCTGCTCTTTTCAGTCGCTTGAGAAGAAGGTTAAGTAAACAAATGAAACTTGCCATGTAGAACTGGTGGGACAGGGCAGGGGAATCCCAACAATCCAACATTCAAATTGCTATGTTGCTTTGTAATTTCAGAACTCTACTTGTTTGTTGGCTTTTGCATTAAAAATACGAGAGCCACCAGTGTTTCATCAAGCTGACAAAGATGAGTAACTGGCAGTTGTCAACAGCCCATTTTCTATTGGCTGCTGCAGTCAAATGGACCAAATATTGTCAGTGCAGTCCTGAGCCGACAAAAATAAGCTTAAAGATGAGAACCTTCCTAGGCTAGGAGAAGGCACTTGTACACAGTTTTATAGTGTCTAGCCACATACATCCTGGCCAATTGACCAGGCTTGAAATATGACTATGCATTGAAAAAACAAAATGTTGTAAAATACTTGTCTTATTGAATTTTTAAAATGTAAATGAAAATCTATGCTGTGATTTTTAAAATTGTATTTAAACAGTTAATTGAAACAAATCTCTTGTTGATACAGAAGACAAATCTCTGTGTCAACAAGCTAAGAACAAGCTTATTATTTTCCAGAAATTTTATTTTAAATTAAAATCACTTTTTAAAAAACTATTCTCTTTTTGTGTTATTTTTAATCAAAAGACATTTTTCTAGTCTTGCTTTCTTCTATTTATGAAAGTAAATTTGTTCTAATCTATTTTGTAATCTTAGAAATATGAGAAATAAAGTTGAAATTGTGAAAAGTTGCTTTGGAGGGGAAAGATATATGGAAGAGTTGTTTGAATGTGCAGTTAAATTAATTAAGACAGTAGTCAATACAATTTCTGGATCTTATTTTAAGGGTAGCTATAAGGTAGAGAATATATGTGGTTGAAATGAGTCTTATCCACTACATTTTATTTCTCCCTTAATCTCTTTGATGTTTAAAACTAAATAGGATGTCTCTCAAAGATTTCCATGAAATGTAACAAACTATATAACTATGTGCTTCCAATTATTGTGCTTCATGATTTTGATCCTAGGATAGTTTTCATGACCTAGTAATCATAAGCAGGTTTGCAACCGAGTGGCCTTATTCTGTGTGTAATATTACTAGCAAAAAGTAAAAACTGCTCCTAGTTACTCTAAAAGTCTTGGCTTCTACCTCGATCTTTTGAAAGTTGTTTTAACTGAGAAACATCCTAATAAAAGTAATGGTCTAACTTGGCAAGACATTTTCATCTGAACTTGTAATTAAAAATATGTAATCCAATTCTCTCCCTACACAAGAGGAAAATAAATCTATCTTCATCTTAAGAAGGCTAGCATATCAGGGGCCGCGTATCAGGTTGTCTCTGCAGGTCCCTGTTAAAGTAGAGTTGTAGGCTTATTAGCATCCCATTAATATGTGCATAAAATGTAGTCTGTGTCTGAGCCCAAATACACAAGCTGGGAAATCAAAGAGAGATCCTTCACACCTTTTGCTGGCTTCATCCTGAACTTTTATTTATCTTAAAACAACTTCCTTAAGAGAATTTCCTCTTCTAAAGGAAATGCTTGTCTCCATATTTAACAGAGGAATACTGCGTTGAATTATTTTTGGAGCAACCCAGTCACTGTTGAGAGAGAATTATTTTAATCATGACATTTGAATTTTAATTTTGACTTGTACAAAATATCTGTCACTTAAAGAAATGAACCATCTGGGACTTTTTCTTCTTTCTTGTTAAGGTAAGGGAAATGCTTGTTAGAACGAAGGAACGGCAAAGGCTGAACTGTGTTACAAATCTTATTTATATGAATACTAGTAGTACAGTCGTTTCTGAGTAAGTAGTTCTTTAAACAAATTCAAATTACCTTTTAAACTTGTGCTGGTTAAATACAGACTTACATAATGCAGTTGGTAAAAACTCGTGGTTAGCATTTACTGCAACTTAAAATTACTTGCTTGTGCTTGGCTTATGTTAGTAAGCAGTTAATTCCAGCTGGATTGATGTCGCTATTAAACTGAAAGAAGAGGTTTACACAAGTTAAAAACTCAGCGCAGAAATTAAGGGCTTCCTAAACAAGCACAGCTTGGTGCTCAGACAGATTTTTGCGGTAGTAAAGTCATGTAGACTGAAGTCTGGTGCTGGTTAAGCAATGTCTGTTTCCAAGGTAGGTGGAGGAACACCCAGCTCATTTTCTCAGGCAGAAAAGAAGATATGTCCCCTGCAGCTGGAAAAGTGATTCCAGAATCACATAGGTGACCTGTCAGAAGTTGTGGTGCTTCTGAACAGATGCAGTGCGTGAGGTTGCCAGGATGGGGCTCGTATTCAGCACGGCATTTGTGTAAAGCAAGCTGAGAGCTGCAGGTGGGGAGGGAGTAGGATAGATCCCTACATGTGCTGTTGTGCCATGCCTAGCAAAATCTCAGCCCTCTCTCATGTACAGTTAGGGATTCTTGGAAAAAAAATTAGGAAATTTTGTTGCAGCTTGAGCACTGAGGAAAAGCTTCGCTTGGCGATGCTGATGTCTGTGCTTTTAAAATCAGACCAGATATTTCTTTCAATAAATTTCAATAAATCCAGTTCCCAGGATCTTCGTGTTGTTCAGACCTCCTAGAAACAATTTCTGTGTGTTGTTCTTTAGGATTTCTTTCTTTTTTTTTTTTTTTTTTTTTTAAGAAACATTTTCCACTTTATTTTAGTCACTTGTAGCTGCCAGTGAAAGTGTCCCCAGAATCACCTGCAGCCTGAAGGCTCCAGACAAGCTCTTCCCACACTCATATGCCAATGGGTCTAGAAGCCTGTGTGGAAAAGTCACTGGATCCAACTACTAGATTGCCATTCAGATTTGTAAAAGTATGCTAATGCTTCTTTTTACAGGACTTACTTGCACTTTATTGCTCACACTGCTCCACACTGCAGTTTCCCACTGTATGTTAATGTCAAATAAATACATAGGTAACTGGAAAATACAGGCTACGCATACAGAATATTTTAACTTTTATAGTCTTGTCAATGGTGCCTCAAAATCCAAGAAGAAGCACTAGCCTAAATGTGCTGTTCTTCCAATATCTTCAGCATTTGAAATATTCTCCACAGTGCATTGTATACATGGATTAATATGGAAATGAAATTTTTAAAAGTATATTTCTTCTCTGCTGAAGATTTATTAATGTAGCAGACCACATTTATGGAAATGGGTAGGACAGCTCAGCTTTTTTTGTTGTAAGGGGCTGTACCCGTTGAATTTCAGTCGTGTTCAGCGGCAGGCATGGCTACATATACACGCCCAGAGTGTTTTGGGTGTGGAGAGAATACAGTAGGGAAAAAGCAGTGGTGATGAAAGCAAGCATGTTTAAATAAGTGACCATGGCTGCTCACAGAACTCAGATCATCTTTATCCCTACCATTTTTATTTGGAAATGCTTGAGATACATTAAAACATTTGTATTTAAGTAGTGAAACTCAACATCTGCATTTTTCTCCACCAGCAAGCCAGTTTTTGTTGTTCATTAGAAACACTGGGGAGTGATCCTAGGTCAGTGGATTAAGGACTCCATAAGTCTGCCTGGGCACAAGTTAGCTGCTGCAGCATTTAATTCAGACCTGCAACATGCTTGGTAGGGAGTCTCCCATTGAGCCCTCTTGGCACTATGTGGCTCGCTTCAGGGGCAGACGGGTGGAGGTTGTGCCTCAGCTCATGCATGCCAGCTGCCAGTCCGTAGATCCAGAGTTAGGGGTAGGCCAAAGTAAAAATCCCAAGGGGGGTGCTGGGTCCTCAGCACTGGCTTCCGCTCTGCAGGCTCGGCTTCTGCTGTGCTATTTGCTGATATGGACGTGGCCAGGTACGTGCTCCCAGAACCTGCTAATTTCACTAATAATAAGTGTCTGCAGTGTATCTTGGGCAATATGAGGTTCTCACTCCATGGAGTTGTTTACACTGATGGAGTCTGAAAAACTATTCAGACTTAGGATCTTTGGCTTAGGTGTGTGAGCACCTAATATGTGAGCAAACAATTGCTCATTTTTAAGTTTGTTTAAACTTAAGTAACCCATTTGTAAAAAAATATTTATCTAAATAGAATACTTATCTAAATAAAATAATCCCCAGACTGCAGGCTAAGTTGTGCCAGTTTGTGTAAAAAAAGAAATGAACGCATGGAGAATGTTGAGGATAAAAGGGGGAAAACTGACTGCAGGGAGAACTGAGAGCAGGGTTTGCTTCTAGAATTTCTGCTGATATCTACTTCTCTGTTGGCTGCAGTGGGTACTGCATGAAAACCTCCACCAAGTACATCCCCTATGAAGCAAAATATTTAAAGATGTCCTTTAATGCTTCTTTACGTTCAATGCTTTTCTAAGCCCTGCAGCTGCTGGGTGTACGAACACACAGACATAATAGGTCGCAGAGAGTGGAAGCAAGTGCTCGGCTTGCTGCCTGTAGATGCCCAGCCTTTGGCTGTCTGTGAGCTAACATCATTGGGAACTGGGGCTGTGAAAACGCAGAGTGTGATCTGCTGCTCTCTGAGGCGTGCCTTGGTGTTTGTTTCACAGTCCTTTTACATCTCTCCAGCCTGCTCAGGGCTTGAAGTACCGCAGTGCAGCACCAGGCTCCAGGACAGGGCAGGTGAAATGGTTGGGAACCAACAGGGAGATGAAAACTTTTTGCTCCTTTTCTCAGCATTTTAGATTTCAGTAAGATTATTGGCATGAGATGATTATAGCTGTGTGTAAAGGAGCACATACTGTGAAATGCTGTGTGTAGGCTGGTGTTTCAGTTGTGACTGTGACAGTTACTTATTAACTTCTAAATATCAGCGTGGTGTTGGTCGGTGTCTCTGAATCTTTTGAACTAGCCACAACAGTGCAGAGAAATGCAAATCTCATTTCTACATTTTACTTGCTTTGTGAGATCAGGGTCTGATTTTTAATTCCATATCTGTTTTCAATCAGATGCTCACTTTATCATATTTCTGTGTTCTCCCATTTTTGTCTGCGCCATGCAAGAAGAAACTGGTACTAAAGATCATGTATTTACTGATACAGGGTTGTATTTTTCAACTCGTTCAGCAGCCAGCCTTGCAAGAATGTCAGCAGTGAATCTTATCAAAGCTCTAAATATTGATCCCCAGGTAAAATTATTATTAGTGGTTTAAAACCACCTGCAAATTAAGCGACGTAGAAGACAGTCGGAGTCCAGTTGATCTGAGCAGTTTTTTGTTCTGGAATTTTTTGTTTGAATGGATTTGCTTAGTGTTTGTAAGTCGTATGAATGCTTGCATATACTTAGCAAGCACAGGGAAAAATAAACAATGCTATCTGCTTTAGCAGTGCAAGGGGTACCACTGAGAGTTATTAACAGCGAAAGCTGCTCTTATTTTTTACATGAATATTATTGCACGAATCCTGCACTGCTGAAGAACAACTTCGGTAAAAGCCAGTTGTCTCTAATTGGCACTGTGGTGTTGGGTGAGTTGGGACAGTGGGCTGAAGAATTTTCTTCTGTGTGTCTGTGCCTCAAAATAGCTCTTACATCTTCATCTGTTTTCTGGGGGTTGCTATGCTCTGACCCTTGCCCTATGGCCAGCACTGACAGATCTGTCCTTCACTTGGTAATCAGCTGCAGGACTTTTTTTTTTTTTTTTTTTTTTTTTTACATCTCTCCATCATATTTGAATGAAATCAACTCACAGGCTTGCAACAAATATCTTTTTAACACGGTATGTGAACTTCATTTCATTATGAAAGCTAAATAGTGTAAACCTTATTTCCTTAGAAAAACAGGCAAAAAAAAAAAAATCTGACCACAATAGATTCAGCGACCTACAGCTTGATCAAAGGAGACTGTATGATGATCTTTTTCAAGGGGAATTTATAATTCAACTACTGTCATGGGCTCAAATATAATGTGGTTCTTTTTTAAAGTGTGTAGAAACATGTTTTGTTAGTCTAGTTCTCCCTCATCCCATAGCATGGGATTTCTCTTAACATTAGCTACCAAAGTACCACTCCTAAGCTAGTCATCTGAGCACCCCCTGCCCATGGGGACAGCAGTGCCGGGGTGATTCATCTCACCTGCCTCACTCACCTCCTACCGTGGGGTAAATAGCAATCTGGAGGCACTTATCTGTCTTGCCTGACTACAGCAGGAGACTAGATGACTGGCGCAGACTAGCCACCTGATCTGTGGGTGGCCACGGAACTGGGAGACGGCCCCTTTTGATCCCAGTGTATAACTTGCAGTTCTCAAGGATATTTTCTTGGCACTGAAAGGGTTGCTTATATATGTATGTGCACACAGTTGTACAAAAAAAAAAANAAAAAAAAAAAAAAAAAAAAAAAAAAAAAAAAAACCACAGCCACTCTTATTAATTGGAGTTTTGTCCATGGATTTGTTACTGATCTTCAGTGATCAGTACTTGAATGATTAGCACTTCAGTGTACAATTTGATGTGATTTAACCCCAAGTTTCTTTTTGAGAATCAGTGAGGCAAATCTGAAACCTTTGTATGCGGATACAGTTCGGCAGACACAGTAGTCCCCTTCTCACAGAGGTCTGGGTTGGCTCTCACTGAAATCAGTGAAACTTCCACCAGTTTGGTGCATGGGAAAGGCCAGCCTGCACTGAACTCAAACAGAATAAGTAATCGTCCTTATGAAGACTGAGTGAGTTTCTGCTACAGCCATATCCACTCCGCTGTGAAGAAGGATGTTTGAGCTTGCATGTTTTCATGGAGTTGCATGTCAGCAGAGCCCAGCTCCAGTAAATTCTGTGATAGGTCTGAGGCAATGAGCAAGCTGGCTAGGCTTTCTGTGCCCAGATTTCCCCATCTGTAGTGTTTTTCTGTATTGCCAAAGGAACATCAAAGCCTGGATGACTTCAGCATACCAGCCTCCAGTTATGCAGAGCCCCAGTCCTGCATCACGCCAGCATACAGTGCTGCAGACCCTTCATCACTAGGTTCTGAATTTCTGTAAAAAATAAAATAAAAATTAAGCTACATGCTTAACTGCAAAGAAGCAGGACCACTGAGGACATTCGGTGCAGGGTGTGGGGCTGTTGCATGCAGAGCCTGCACATGAGCAGCTCTGGCAGGCTGCGGTTGGGAGCTTCAGCAAGAGCTGCCAGAAGCAGCAGTGATGGGTAAGGCAGCTGGTAGGCAGGTGAGCACAGCGCTGTGAAGGGCCAGCGGGGATTTAACTTAAGGTGCCGTTGGAAAATAACTCACTAATCTGCTGCTGTTCACTATATTTTTTTATTTTGTAAGTACCAGAGAAGGGTGGGGGGAACAAAAAAAAAAAGGTTAAAAATGAAGGAAAACTAGAAAGACACAAGGATGTCCTGGAGGTGTCAGGGAGTCTGTCCTGACATGGAGAAAGAACTCTGTATTCGTGCAGGCATGGTCTGCTTTCCTTGTATTCTTGTAATGCCAAAAACCATCTAGAAGTGGTCATACCTCAGCTGATGGTGTTAACTTTCATCTGGCAGCAGTTGTGCAAAAGTGGCATGTGAGATCACCTCAGCTGCTCGCTGCGGAACGTACAAGGTTAATTTAATGGGCATTATATGGTGAGCCATGCTAAAAAGAAGTCTCCCTTCTCTGAGCTGGATTCTGGTTTTCCTCTAGTTTTTGAAAAAGTAAAATTCTGAGAAAAAGTGCTTCCTTGTTTTGCGTCCGTAATTGCAAAAGGAAAAATCATGGTGTGGGAGTTTCCAGCCTGATTTTTTATTTTACAATCTTAAGATGCAAAAGTAAGAATCTACTTCATGTCACGCTTTAATTAAATTCTGTACTTTTACCCAAAATGGAAGGTGTAAGACACAATTGGTGAGTAACTTTAAAAGGGTTGAAAAATTTATTCAGCTTCTTTGGATCGCAGATACCAAGTATCTTATGGTTGATATAAGGAAATGAAAATCACATGTATTTTATGGAATGTTTTTGCCTGAAGTAGAATGTATTTTTTTTTTTGCACTACATTATCAATTATTTAATGCCTTGTCTTCGTCTTTAGAATAAGATCCTTTTCTCCCTGATCTACCAAAAAGTTGTGCTTCGAAAAAATAATGTCCTTGCTGCAGAAATCGAAGAACTCACAAATATTTTCTCAGTGATTTTCCTGTCACCAGCCATTGTGCTTTGCATTCTCTTCCAAAAGAGAAGTTGAAAAGGAGGGAGACAAAGAAGAAAGGGATCACAGTATCTCAATTTTATTTTCTTTCCTGAAAAGTATTCTCTTTGGACAGACAGTAATTGTAGTTTCTAATGACACAAACTTGAAGGGAAACAGAAGAAGACTACAAACAGGTTTATGGGCCTATCAGCAGGAATATGTGGCTACAAATTGCTGAGTAAATGAAACAGCCTGTTGTTTCCTAAGACTGAGTTTGTGAGTGTTATGCCAAAGTATTTGAGGAGGAGCTAGAGCACCAGGCGGTGTAAAGAATACCTGCTGAGCCCTAATTGGTGCCCACTGTTGTTAATGGCTTCCTGTGGCTGAGTGTTTACTTGTCATTTGTTTTGTGCTTTGTTTCCCAGCTACTGGAAACAAAAAAAAACACTGGCCAAAACTTTATTTTGCTTTTAAGTGTATCCCTGGACATCAAGTGCCGCACTGCAAATTGTCTTGTGATGCTGAGTACCTCAGGTCTGTTCCTCAGTCCTGTAATTATCTGCTATGCTTCAAAAGTTACATTGCTTTGCATATTGTTTCTGAATTTTGAAAGTTATCTGATCTGTTGCAATCTGTACTACATAACTATAATAATTACGCAACCTGAATGTCTGGGAGTTTGCCTATGACAAGGCTTTGTGTGGTAAGACACAAAACAAACCTCAGATAAAATCTTACTTGAACATCTGTTCTCATAAAATATTCATTTCTCCAAATCTCTCTTTTTTTTTCAGGTTGGTAACTTGTGAGTGGTCTGTGGGAGATGACAAAGAAGGAAACCTTGTGTGCTCAGGACTTACCTACAAAAGAGCTCCTACCTGTGATGCAGATGTTTGGTTTAGTGGTATTTTTTCTGTTCTAATCCAAAAAGGCTAAAAAAAAAAATTGAAAAAAAAAAAAAAGACCAAAAAACCACAACACTCTCATGCTATCCAGGTTGATGTTTCAGACCCTTGCTTGCTGTGTCTTTGGTCTCCCTAGCAAGACTGCTAGTGCCAGCTATGGTGTGAACACCTCCCTGCTGGGAAAAGGAGTGAGACTGCTATTTTTAACTAGGCCACTGAATAATTAGTGGTGAATAGCTGTGTATGTTCATTACTGATAAAGAAAGAATTAGAACTAGTGAAAACATCCTAATCCCATAATCTTGAGTCATCTGTTTCTCCTACACTGGATTTTCTTTCTTTTTCTTTTTTCTTTTTTTTTTTTTTTTTTTCATTATGGTTGGTAGAGCCAGCCCTAAAAAGCAATACAGCCTCCCATGGTAAAAATACTAATACCTCAATTTAGCAACTAATTCTTACTCTGTGTGTCTATTTTCAGAGAAGAAAATAGATATTTGCACTCTGATCATCTTTCTATATGGAAACAAATCTGCAAAGAGCTGAATCAGTTTGATAGCAAAGAGGTTACATTTGACAGCAGTGCCAGTAGTACGTTAGATTTGTCAGTGCTCAAGATGCCCTCAGAGGCAGAACAGATAATGTGGGAGCAGGTTTCAGTGAAATAAAGCATTCTTGACATTGCTGAATATTAAATTAAATTATAAAGATTTCTAATTTTTATTCTCTCTTTTTCTCTCAGATTATTGGGCTGCAGAATGAACTGATTAGCTGTGGGGTCTTAAAGAACCATCAGGACTGTGGAGACCTTCAGATGCTGATTCCACAGGGCTGCCACAGTTCAGAGCTGGTAGAAACACTTAAGGATGCAAAATCAAAAAGTTGGATATCCTTCACATTTGATCATACCTGAATAGTAGTTTAGATTTAAAATCAAAACAAAAAAGATTTCAAACAATGGCAGCAACACAGCAGCAAGAAGCTAGAGCTTTAAGTGGTGTAGGAGTGTGTAACTCATCAAAATCAGTGCATCTGTACTTATCTGTATCACCTGACATTAAGACCAGCAATTTAATTTTCTCTCTTTAGATTAAAGCTTCTGTTCATCACAGGCTATAGAAAGAGGAAAAATGAAATCCATTTAAAGGAGATGCAAACCACCAAAATTCAAAGTAATTTTCTTTTAATTATTTTGATCAACAAGAAGCCTCTGAGTATGTAGAAAGTCAGATTGCCTAATGTGTTTCGAAAAAGTCATGTTCATGATTGACTTTACTAGAGTATTAATGTGATTATTCAGGCACGATAATCTTTGTTGGGTTAAGATGAGAAATACTGTGACTTTTGGATGTGATTAATTTCTATATCACTTGCTCATTTTGGTCCTCTTTAAAGTCATTGAAATATGCAGATTGTGTTCTTGTTCTGTTATGTTTCTCCTTTCTTAACCATTCCTTTTTTTTTTTTTTT
>VXAV01007863.1:375463-387167 GCA_013399715.1 Alectura lathami | reverse complement strand
TGATTGTTCACAAATATGTGAGAGAAAAATAAAGCAGAGAAATGAAGGGGCAACCTCTGATGTATGAAAAGGGGAAAAGCCCACTTGAGAATGGGTTTAAAAAATAAAGTTTTTAGGCTAATATATTGGCAAAATAATGTGAAAAGAAAGCAAAGTGCAGTCCAGGTATTTTTAGAAGAATTGTGCCATATGAAAAATAGAAAAGTTCAGGCCAAGAATTTGAAAGGACTGGTTAGAATGAATTGACTCATTTTTATGTGCCCAGCCAGTGACATCTTAGAAGTGTGCTCAAGCTGGGGATGGGGAAAGAAAAGCAAAAGGGGGAAAGTGGTATGCATGCAGATTTGCTCCTGTACTCTCTTTTTTCTTTTTTTTTTTTTTTCCTAATATTTTGCATTTTAGGAATGTATTTCTAGTCACGTAAGCAGTTGTAATAGTGAGGAAACTGATACATTATACCTGTGCAATGCAGTATATAGCTACCCATCAGGTGCAAGTCTGTGGAGAATAAGGCCCAGAAAGTTGCTTTTTATTTTTTTCTTTTTCTTCTGTGGAATATAAATAATCTTCTATCAAAAGCCTTGTCTGCTCACAAGTTGGCACTAATTTAAATGTATCTGCATTCAGTAATGGATACATGCAATTGAGGAGGGTTTTACTTAGACTTTGCCTAGAACATCTCTTGATTTTGTATTCCTGCCTACCAGAGGTAGGGATGTATGTGCAACTCTATGTTAAGACTTTCTTGTGTTCTTAGGTTCTTATGGTCACAATAAAGACTTATGTAAGTGTTAGCTTTGTTTTAGTTTCCTTAAATTCCCCAACATATAAACGCATGCAAGTTATCTTTCAATGTTAATTGGTTCAACTGTGTTCTTCAGCTGTAAGTTAAAAGAAGATCCTCAGCCTCATTAACTTTGAAAAAAAAAAAAAAAAAGTTTAAATATTTTTCCTCTGTAATTATTGATTTCAGGCTCTAATTTTTGTTACTCTGGAGCATTTTTAATGGCTTGCTGCAGGGAACAACTCTAGATTAGAGGAGGACTGGATCCAGAGTATTTATTGCATCACATAATTTACTTTCAAAATTTAGTTTCAACATTTTAATACTTCTCCTGAGTGTTAAAATACAAGAGAGAATCAGTATGCAAAATATTTTACAAGTAAACTGTTGTTCTTGCAATTTTCTCCCAAACTGCAGCTATTAAAACTGTTATAATGTAGACACGGAGATTGTTCTTTGCTGACTCTACTACACAATAAATATTGAAGTGAATGACTTCTATCTGAATAGAAAGAAAGTAGGTGCTGTTTTCAGATGTTACTTAGAACATATTTATGTCTAACCACAGCTGTGCACATTTAACTGTTAAAAGCTGGAGTTTTAGCAAAATGCATCTCGGGCATAGAACGTAGAAATGAAGCTCTGCACTGGGACACTGGAATGTCCTGTGTAACCGCTACAGTTTTGCGTCAGAGTTGCAGCACTGCAGGAGCTGTTAGCAATGGGCAGGTTGCAGCCACAGTGGTCTGAAGGTTAAGGATTTGCTTGCATAAATAAGTATGAGCTGCTCCATGCCACTTAGCTTTGGACCTAGAAAACTTCCCTTGGCACTCCTGATTTATTAATGTTGACATAGCATCAGCAGCCCCTAAAAATGGTTTGTAGCTCAGAGTGTGAAGAAAGCAGTGAAAATGCTGAGAAGATACTGGTATACATCAGCTTTCTGAAATGGCAGGATATCCTGAACCAGCAGCCTTCGTTTCATTCCCCTTGCTAGACTGATCTGAAATGTCAAGATGACAGTTTAAATGTAGTAATGGTTGCTTCTTTCATTGGAATTCTTTTAACTTAAAGAACCCAGCTCAGGTTCACACTGTCCAAGAACACTTCACAAGATTCTGGAGTACTTGGGGACGGATGATAAACTCTGTTCCTACTGACTGGCCAGAAGCACTGTTGGGTTTTTCTCAGTGGTCAAATCCCAGACTTAAATGGAAAAGTTTTTGTATGTGCCATCAGCACAAAACTTTGTGGCATGTTACGAATGAAGATACAAGACTGTCATAAAATTAATGGGAGGAACAAAATGTTTGAGTAAATTGTATAAATGTAGAAGTAAATTATTTCTTCAGTCTCACTCTTACTCTAAGGAAATCAGGTTTGTCTGTAATCCTGCTGTCTGTCCCTCTTTCTGCCCTCCACCCCCTCCAGTCACTTTTGAATACACATGCCACTTTCATCTCAAGATTCTGAAAAGGATTGAGAAAATTAATACTTAGGAATAGGAGTGCGAGTCAGAAACAAACCCGAAAGAGAGATTTCAGTGAGGCTTCAAGTTGTCTTTTTCAATATCGCTTTGAGAGCGTGTTCAGCATGGCTCTGCAAGAAGCCAGCAAGTGCTGCCTTTGGCCCAGCTGTTGGTGTAGAATTTAGGGATAACGGGCAGGAAATGGAATTTAACAGTAAGGGAAGGAAGTCATAGACAGTATGGAACTACTTTTTGTTATTGCTGCTGCACTTTGTATTTAATGTAAATAAAGTTGCTGTGGACTGATTACCTTGCTAGATTTGAGGAGTGGGATGCATATTTATCATCGCAGGTCTGGAATGACAGGAGCAGTGAAGAACTGAGAGAGGGATTATTTGTAGTAGACCAAGGTGTGGACAGATGTTGTCTGAATTTGTTTCATTGTGCAGGAGGACCTGAAAGGTAGAAAATAGTCCAGTATCGGTAGACATATCAAAAATTAAAGTTTTAAACATGGGAAGAGTGGCACTGCTAAGAGTAATGGAGAAAAGGAAACAGCATAAAGGGAGAAATACAAACTGTTCAGCAAGAACTGCAAAGTTTGGCATTAGACTAACAGCCACCCTTCCAGGGAAGCAGGTCAGAAGTGCTATTAGGTGAGTAGGACTAAACTGAGGGAGATCAGCCTGGTATTGAGATGCAGATTTAGCAGCCTTTTACCAAGAGGTTATAGTGTAATCAGTGTGAAGAGAGGAGGCTTCCTGAGGATGAGATACAGAAGATGAGACCCAGGATAGAGCTTTGAAGAGCTCTCGCAGACAGGAGACTAGAGACAGAGGAGAATGAGGACCCATTAGAGGGGGACAAGAAATACAAGTGTGTGCTGGGCTGCAATATAATGTAGAGATAACTTTGGGCACCAGAAGTGCCCATGGCTTGCTCCATGCAACTTAGATGTGACTTGCAGCTGTTTGAGCTTGCCTGTTAAAAACACTGTTAAAACAGTGGTTACCTTTACCTTACAGTATCGACATAACTTCAAAACTAGGGAGCCAAAACCAAGGTGATTTTAAAGGACAAAAAGGATGACAAGGGAGGGTGGGAAGGAGAAAATACAGTACAGACTATCACAGGTTTGTGGGTAGAAAACAATCCATGTGGTATTCAGTGCAAAGCAGCTGATATACTGTGAATTCACAGGTGGCTTTTCTGACAGTGGGCTTGCTTTAGTGGACTTGGCAATGTCAAGGGAAGAATCTGAACAGTTATTCTGTAAGACAGCTCCTTATGAAGTTATTCTGAATGAAGTAATTCCATTTACATCTGGAGTTAGACTTGATAAGCAGGAAAAAATCTTGAGTTGTTAACTAGAGGTTTTCTTGAGCAAAGGAGTTCATAATATAACATTGACAGTCTTTTGGTAGCCCAGCTGGGGCGACTGCTGTATATGGAGATGTGGAGAAGGGGAATACTGTGCCAGCTCAATTCTAGGAGCATAGGTAAGGAAGGCTGGAGAGCACCACAGGTCTTGTTCTTTCAGCAGCCTCCCAGTGGTGGTCGTTTTGGGAGGAGTGGGGAGGTCATAATATCACTTCTTTTTAAGAAAATAACAGGGGCATTCATCTAATGTAGTTTACAAATAGTAACTGCTAGCATCACGTGTCAGTGTGGTCAGGGAGTTTCATATGTAACCCAGTAGCAGCCTGTGGTGTGTTGTCGAAGCCATGTCGCCGGGACAGGTACTTGCCAGTGGGAAGTAGAAGCGCCGTCTAGGAACTGTGATGCTTTCTCTTGACAAATCCTTTGCCAGTACGAACTCTCACTGTTATTGTCATCAAGGTAGCTGCTGGGTGAGCAGGTTCGTCTTCAGCTGTGGCAATGAGCAAATCCTTGATTTATTTAAAAGTGTGGTTAGAATGTAACCCGTAAAGGGGGCCATTTAACTGTTTTGTTTATATCAGCCACTAACAAATTTCTCATAAACCCAGCATGCAAAATATGCAACCTACATTGTATGTCATTCCATATAACCTGTTAGTGTTGTTGCTGTACACAGAGTTAGACATAGTGCTCTGTAGAAGGGTTGCAGGTGTGTTTGGCTGAAGCTATAAGCTGCAGGCTGGTTTTCTGTCACCTTGCTCTCCGTGTTGTCATTTATATCAGTGCAAGTAGGTGCAAACTGCTGCTAATTCAGGGAGGTGGCAATGGCTACCCAAGGTGCCAAGATGAGGGAATCAGACCTTATATCTGTAATGCTCTATGTTGCACTGCAAGATATGTTCCCTGATCATTTTTATTTCAGAGCACTTTTCAAATAAATAGATTCGTCTTGTTTTATTGGTGGTGGTTTTGATGGAGGTTTTTTTATTTTTTGAGGACCTCAGTCGTAGTACTGAAAACAAACGCAAAAGGAGCATTTACAGATGTAGCGAATAAAAGTTATTTCTTGTTGTTTTTCTTTCTCTTGAAGAGCATCCTCAGTGTTGTCTGGCATATGGACAGAAGACCCGCACATTCCATTGTGAAAGTATCACTAATGATGTGCTAGTTCTCAAGGATGTCTCAGAGTGCTGCAGCTAACACCCGATAACACCGCTCACTCCAGTGCTGGCACACTTTGCCTGCTGAGTGTAAAATCTCTCATGAAACAGATCTGAAGCAATAAGTGGGGACCTGCATTGACTTGCAGGACCATGAAGCAAGGAAGCATAAAAATCAGTTCATGCTCATATCCTCTTTTTATGGAGGCTAAATAGATTTCTCTCTTTGAATGTCTTGTTTTGCTCATTGTCTCCGTCACATAGCAAATGCAATTGTTACTTGTGTTACACGTGCTTAGTGATTTTCTTTTTTAAAATGCATTAGTTAAGCATTTTGGTAAGGGTTTTTGTTTGTCTGTTTGTTTGCTTGCTTGTTTGTTTGTTTTTTTAAACAGAATTGTGATAAGAACAGAGTTCCTATGCTCAAGACTTTAGTGAAGACGGGGGGAGTTGTATTTAACATCTTTTCCTCTGAGACTGAGCTTTCCTTAGCTTTTGTACCAGAGAGACTGGCTGGTATCTTTGCTCAGCTGGCCTTTTGCTTAATCTGCCTCCTGTAACTGGGCTGTTTCCAGTTACTGTCCCTCTCAACAGTGGTTTGTGTTGTCCTGTAGGGTCAGAAAGACATGGACAAGGTTGATTGCAGGTTTCTTTAATTAGAGCAGCTGGAAAAAGAAGATGGTGTTTGTGGCACGTGCTCTTCTCCAGATTAAGATCAATACTCTTAGTGTGAAGAACTCTAACCAAGTGCTCAGGACTATGGCTTTATTTTGGAAAAATCTGGAACCACATAACATTTATCCTGATAGGCATAGGAGACTTAGACCTTCAAACATGTTTTCGCCCTGACATCTCTTTGTCTAATCTTGTCCTTATTTATTAAGGTTTAAGGCCAGCACCATGAATAGGATTTGGTGTCCTGTTTAAGGATCCATTATATTTTTCTTGCTGTCACGTAGAAAGTCCAATGAGCTGTATATGACCAAAACAGGTAATATAGAGAGGCATTCTGTTTTTATTGGATGACACCAAAAATGGAAAATGCACTGCTTTGTATTGCTCATTAGTGCTAGTGGTGCTCTCTGTTTGAAGTTTATGCTCTGATGTCTGTGTTCTTTCTGATATCGCCTTCCATTCATTGCTCTTGTTTTGTCAACTGTTTAAGGCATTAAGGAATAATTTCCCAATGGAGATATTTACATCCTTGTGTCAATTCACTTTTCATTTTGTTTCAATCAGCTAAATTGACTGTACTTTTAAATCTCTCACTGTACCATATTTTTCTTCAGTCAATCCAAAATTACTTCAGGCTTCTTCCTAACCTGATCTACTTTGGAATTTTTTTTCATAAATTTTTGTCAGAACTGTGCTCCAGGGGTACCTGTGTGCAGAGAAGGGAAACCTCTCAGATCTCAGTTACCCTCTTTCCCTGTCAGCTAAGGATCTCATTAGCCCTTCTTTTCTCAGGAGCTCATCAGGACCCCCTGGTGCATTTCTTGGCTTTTATGATCCCCAGTTCCTTTTCAGAGTTGTTCCCAGCTCTGTCGGTAAGATCTGCATTCCTTTCTCCTAGCAAGGAGTGGGGCTGTCTCACAGCGCATGCTGCCAAGCTGGCCCATCCAAGTGATAACCCGGGTGATTCCAATGCCTGCCTTTTCCTCTGCTTCATCATCCCGCCAATTTGTATTGCCTAAAAGTGTATGCAGAGGCAATGTTGTATTTCTTTCCATGTCACAGAACAGTCTTGGGTTGCTGCCACACTCCAGCCTTTTTCTTGGGATAGGCCAGAGGAATGGTGACTCCTTGATTTAGAAAACAAAATCAACATAAACAAACAAACAAAAAAACTCAACACGAAAACAAATGTACCACCTTCTGTCATCTCTGGGGTTGAGTTTACACATATGGGTGTGGACAGTCACTCTCCATCTCCACCATGCACAATGGTAGCTGCAGATATGATCTAGGTCTTGCTTGAAAGCTGTGTGTCTATGTTATGTTGTTCCCATGTACCTCATGCAGCCCAGAGATGCCATAACAGGTAGAGAGGCTTAGCACAAGGCTGATGGGAAAACATGTTTCAGCGCAGACTCTGTTCAGTGGGCTGGCAGGCTTACCGCAGCAAGCTCCAACACAGCCACCTGGGTGCAGGCACCTACTTCCATGTGAGATGCCACAGAGGTGCCCAGGTAGTAGCACAGCCACATTACTGCGTGCATTTTTCAGGATGGCATCTGCAGTGAAGCAGGTCACCTCTGTTAGGGTGACTGGATCAAACCCACTGCCTTGTGCACTAAAAATCCTTGAAAAGATGCTGCTTACAAGGGACATCTGGAGGTTTCTTGTCCAACTTCTGCTCCGAGAAAGGCCAACTTCAAATCTGTGTCAAGGTACTCAGGATCTTTTCTAGTCAAACTTGCCTGTCTAGATGTAGTTGCATGCTGCATAAGGGAAAGGGGTTTCCCCAGGATCACACCTGCCTGTGCTGCTGCTCAAGTGCTTGCAGCCCATGGGGGAAGCAGATCTTGGTTCTGGTCTGGAGGAAATGTTTCTCCCTGCTTGATTCTTTTTGCTTTGTTTTATTTTTTTTCTCCCCCTCTCTTCAAGTTAGTTTTGTGCTGGTTTCATGATGTGACTTATTGCAGCTGCACAAGTACTAGGAAGAGGGGATAGGTCCAGCTTTAGCCAGTGACTTCTTGTTTTGGCTGAGAGAGATACTGGAAGGGCTGCTTCAGCTATGCCTGTGTAAAACTGTACCTGTTCCACTGACACAAAGACACTGGCCAAGATCAGAATCCTGCCCAATGGAAAGAAAATGATTAGGGAAGACTGAAATGTGGAAAAAAACTAGAATGTGGTCCTTGGTAAAGATACAGTTGAAGACAGCATATCTAGGGGCACGCACACAATCGCAAGTTGCACATCCCATTCAGTAAACACAACCTTTGGTTTCTTCCTTCTACTCACAGTGCTCAGCCAGAGCGTGGGGATCAGTGTGCTGCCAGCACCCACCTCGCCTTCGTAAACACACACAGCCCCGAGAAGAAACTGAGCAAATATTGCCTAAGGCAAGTGTGAAATCCCAGTCCTGGCTAGATCTTTCCAGATGAATTTTTCTGCAGCTATTAAGCTGAGTGTGTGATAAAAGACCACATTTGTTGGCAGTTTTTTCCAGTGGCTGTACTGGAGTTGTGCTTGGCAGGCATTGTTGCGCAGTGTTACTCATTAGTCAGTGAGCGGTTTGGTTAACCTTGGCTTCAGAGCTCTTGAGAGATGATTTTCTTGCAGTTAAAAATTATCTGAACTGAAAAGGAGAGTTTTTGTAACTTGTCAGTCCCCACCTGTTGAAGTGGAAGTTCTGTTATAAGCATTTATTTTATTTATTTAGTTACTTATTTATTTTAATTTGGTACCTCTCTGGTGTGTCTTTTTTAAATTAAAAAAAAAAAAAATTCTCACCAAGTCATTCAGAACATGTCTTTTGGCTTTAATCATGCTTTACTCATATGTGCATAAGGTGCAAGAGCGGTGTCCAGCCTTGCACGACATGAGGCTAATGCATCACTTGAGTCGTGAAGGTCTTGCCTGTGCTCCACATGTGGGGAGTGACTGTACTGTGCCCCCTCCTCCAGGCCTTTCAATAAAACCGCCCTTTCCAATGCACCAATAAAACACATATTACTATTTCTAAACATGTGCATATTTGTTTAAAAAAACTTGGCTGTCCTCCTCCTCCCGTGCTGCTGAGGATGAAGTAGAACATGTTTTTGTTACTTTTTCCCTCCAGTACATAGATACTGGGAGCACTTTGCCTGAATGCCATCTCTTTGTTGCACCAGACCATCGCTCCGGCCTGCATTTAGTCCCACCTTGATAACACGATAAAGTTGAGTCCTCCCAGGGCCAGATACTTCTGTTCTTCGGAGCACAGAAGTGAAAGTAGCCTCTTGGCATATTGCTTCTCTTGTGCCACTGCCCTGGTAGGATCTGTCACTAGATCTCCATCTTTTCTTACATTCAAAGTTCCGTAAAGATTTTCTTCTCTATTACATATTCTTCTCATATTGCCTTGCTCTTGTAACATCGTTAGCTATTTTCTTTTCCCCTGCTGTCCATATGCTGCTGTCTTAGCATTGCAGAGATTCTCCAAGCTGACCCAGAGTACACAAACCATGGTCATCCCAACAGCCCACTCCACTGCTCTGGTCAGAGCCAGTTTCAAGGCTTGTGTTAAGTTCTTTGTTTCCATCACTGACTCTTTTCTGAGTCTGTTTCTTGGCCAGCTTGGGAGGTAGAGCTCCTTTTTGAAAGTTAAAACAGTTACTGCTACTGTAAACAAATCATAGATGCTACTCACAGAAACAGGCGGCTAACTTCAGTCAGGAGCAGAAAAGAAAATAGAATCTTAAGACAGTGTTTTAAATCTCAGCTTTAGCTGGGAGCAAGTGATGAAGTCTTCCACAGTGCCTTCTGTGTACTGAGGACCCTGTTTTTACAGATTCTCTTCATTCAGCTCTCCGGGACAGTAACACTTCTCACTGTGCCTGGGAGTCCTCGTTCCCTTTGATCACAGTCCTACGGTCTTGTGGTTTCACTTCTCACTCCAGCTGCACCCTCGGAATTCCTTCCACCTTTCTCTTCAGTTTGACAGCTCAGACAAGATTTAGCCATTGTCATATTATCATGGATTTATCAAGTTGTAATGTTTCTTAATGCTTAATTTTTAGCGTTTTTTTTTTTTTTTAGAATTGACTGAAAAAGGGGAAATTAAGAAATGGGAAGTATTTATAACCCACCTGAACTCTGCTGGTTTTAACAATGTGTTTTTATTACTTTTAAATCTCACAAGGTTTCAACATTTTGATAGTTTTGAAATTGTTACTGTTTGAAAATAGTATTCCAATTTAAAAATAAAAGCGCATATACAGCTGTATACGTGGTTCAGCTGTTATAAGCTGGCCAATAAGAATTCAAGAAAAAAAAAGCAAATCCCAAATATTTTTAATTTAAAGATTGTAATTTGGGAAAATCGAAGTGTTCTAGAAACTTTTTATTTCCTGAGTAAGGTACTGGAGCTATAAGGAGCAGGATAGCCCGGCTAGCCTGCTGCTCTGCCCAGGTTCAGATAGCAGATTTAACCTTGCACAGCGTTGTGCTATGCCTCATTCAGCCCGAGGTTTAAAGCCTTTGATTTCAAATTAAGAAGGACCATGGCATAATAATGTAACTGATTAAATGTTGGAATAACATGAATAAGCTGTGAGAAATAAAGAAATTGAAATAAATCAGAATGTATCCCGTTAGTACCCTGATACAGAGGAGGGGTGGCAGTAGTGAATTCTGCCAGCATGCAGCATTGATGGCCATTGTGTGGTTTAAGTAGCCTATAGGATTTAGTGAAGCTGTGGTACCAGTTGTTTGTGGCATGCAAATCACTTCTGTGCAGCACATGGCTGGGAGCTGCAGTTGCAACTGCCCTCGGCTGTGCTGGGAATCTCAGAGCAAAGAATGCTACAGAATTATAGAGGAAGGTGGAACCTGAAAAATCAGTCTGAAGCAGATCAATTGCCTCCGTTGTTTTAGTATTTGAGCACCTCACAGCCCTTACGACTGCATGTTTGCTTGTTGCATTGCAACCCCTTGTCGTGGGTAAGGGCTGCGTGCCGCCCCCATCAGCGAAATGAGCTGTGGTGCAGACAGTCTGTACAGCATGCCTTGGGCCTTTGAAGGGACCTGAGACAGTGCAGGAAATGTACCGTTGTGTTCTGCACGGAGAGTTGTTACCTTCCCCGTATCTCTTTCCCTGTCTCTGTGCTGTACATGGATACTCTGTCAGTTGTTCCTGAGTTAGGATTCAAATCTTAGTTGGTTGCTTTTTTTGGATACAGATCCAGTGTTCTGGAGTTTGGGGATGAGCAATTTGTGTTAAGTTTCCATGCTGAAGGTACTGGCACAGTTTCCACAGCTGTTAGTGGAAGTGAGGAGAGGCAGCATCTTACAAATACCAAGTTGTCTTGAAATTCCGTTGTCAGAACTGGGCTTAGGAGCAGCATGAAGCACCACATCATTCCCTAACAGCCTTAGAGAGACACCTGATCCAGATTCTGTTTGTCAGGAAAGCCATGCCACTCTAGTTCTGAGTAAGAGTTTTAACTGCAGGCATGGAGAGGAAAAAACAAACAAACAAACAAAAACAACAATAAATTCTTCAGTTGTAGGCAACAGCGTCAATTCTGGTTCCCCCTGGCCTTTTTTAAAGAAACATCCTGCTATTTCACAGCTTCAGATGCCGCTCAGCAGCACAACCAAATGCTGACATGGTAGCAGAGGCATAATGCGTGTGGTTCCAGCTCCCTTAGGGTCAGCACTCTTTTTCTTGAGGTTTTTGATTTCTTTTGATGAGTTTCTGGGGACTGCTGCATCAGAAATTGTTACTCAGGGAAATGGAATATTAGGGAAAAAAAAAAAAAAAACCCTGAGCAGGTCAGGAGCCTGAAATTCATCTACTGCTACTCCCCAGAGGGGGCCTATCCATCATGTGGGTCTAGATGAATGTGCAGTTCCAGAACTGACCGTGCACCTTTGAGCAGGGCCCAGCAACACTCTGCTTTTTGGAGCTATACAGCAGGAATTGTAGCTGTCTTACAGAATGTGTAGACAAATCTCTGCTCAGAATGATGTGAAGTCAAATCCCTGCTTTGCTAAATTTTTGTTGTAAATAAAGGATGTACAGCGGAGATAACAGCGCTGTCTGCACTGGTCTGCCCCAGTATCTCCTGTCAGCCTTCCATCCCCTCACAAGATGTTCCTCCCTAGCTGCTTCTCTCAGTCCTTATCTGCTTGTTGACTTTCAATACCGGGTATTGCCTGGCTTTAAAGCACAGATGCAAAGTGCCAGGGTTAAAAAAAAAA